>CAJPEX010004554.1:0-15201 GCA_905338405.1 Notodromas monacha | reverse complement strand
CCCAGGGTTCGGGTTCGTGCCCAGCATTCCGTATATACCCAGACTATACAGCCATTGGCAATTAGGGTCAGGGTGCCCCAGGCTGTGTGACTTGTCCAGTGTCAGTAGGTCGGGGATCTCACTTTTTTCTCCCCTCTGAATATTTAAATATTTTCTTTTTTGTTTTGTTTTTCAAGCCCACAAGTTCAGGATGAGACAGGTAGTGAAACTTCAAGATGACTTCAACATAATGCTGGAGACCACAAACCAAGAAAATACCATGGGTATTTTTTGTCTCACACCCAGCAAAAAAAAAAAAATCCAAACTTAATTCATTTACACATTATAAAAATTGTGTCAAAATAATTTCTATTTTGAAAATACGAAGAAGAAGGGTGAGTATCATAAGCAAATATAGGAAGTTTTTCTATTTTTCTTTTTAACACAATATTGATTGTGACTTTAATTTTGAATTACATTTCTTATCAAAACTTTAGGCTGAAAAATGAAGGTTTTTATCTTACATTTTCACTCATGGTACTTTAATTATAAATTCAATAGTGATAATAGACAATTTTCCAGAGGTTCCATAATTAATGACTCAGAAATAATAAATCTGATATTAATTAATTATTTCACCTGGAAAAATAAAACTGAAGCTTCCTAGTAAAATGACAGATTACTTCAACAAGAAAATATAAAGTAAAAATTGTCTTTCAATGAAAATAAAACTGTGTAGCTTCTTGTGTGGCAAAATAAATTTTTACTCACACTTTGATGAGCAGAACCAACTTAGATATCAGAAACTATGGAGTACTGCAGCATGTGGAGTAAAATGTAATGGCCTCCATTTATCAGCCTAACATTTTGACAAAAACCTAATGTGTTTAAACCCCCAAAACCTCAAAACAACAAATTTTTAAAAAAATTTTTAGCAGATCTGTGGGAGTTCATATTGTAACGAGATTTTCTCTGTATTTGTCAAGGAAATTATCCCAGATAAATTTCAAACGAAGCTTTCCTATAATTTCAGGGCAACTTATTTTCGAAACCCAGTTCCTTGAGAAAAAAAAAGAATCACGTAGAACCCGAAAAACTGGGACACCATGTCCAAACTCGCGGGGTTTTCTCTCCAAGATGCAGCATTAAAACACACTTGAGGACGAGCTTTACAACCCAAGACTGCCTCAGGGCAGGGACACTAGAAAAATAGACTCGGGGTAACTTACTGACTTGGACATCGCCTTCCATTATTTTTTTTTTTTTCAAGTGTCTTAGCGGCGTCTTTGAGTCAGCCAGAAAAAAAACAAAACAAAATAAAGACGAATGTGATTGACAATCCTAGACAACATGAAATGCTGGGATTTGTTCTTGTCACAGTTTTCCGGGTCAAGTCAGATTGTAGGAAAACGTGGGGTTAGGTTTTGTTGGGATGAAGAAAGGTCAGAGTAGTGGTAGTGGGATTGGATTTATGTTATTATTATTTTTTCTTTGGTCAAATAGCTTCTTAACCAATAAAGCCTGAGATCAGAATGCAAAGAGTTTTCCATCACGAAGCAATGACAGCCTAGCATGAAAATGATTTTGGGTACAGTACTTCAGAAAATAGATTTAAATCCAAATAAAACACTGTATTTAGGCATTTTCACTGGACTGTAAATAATTAATTTCTTCAAAAAGTTACATGAATGAATGAACAGAAAGCTTTATTTTCCACTTTTCAGCATTCACAAGTTTCAATCAACATTCCCAGATTTAAACCCAACCCAAATCCATTCAGAGACAATCATTCACTTCAGAATGGGAAACAGAGAATTCAGATGCACATGGAAAACAAAAATAAAACAAAATACGTTCCACAAAATACAACTGCACAACTGATGTGTATGCAAACACCCCTTCTTTCCCTGACATTGAAAACAAAATATCAGTAACAAAAATTGCAGCATAAGCCAGAATTGAAGCAATTCCAGCAGCAGTTAAGGAACCCAATTAAAAGCACAACAAAGGTCTTCAGCTCATTTCCAGATGAGGTTTAGAGTTTAGTTGAATGAAAAATTTAGAGAGAATCTTTAATGAGAAATCATACAAGACCTACAGTTCATCTTGATCCTCTATGATTTCAGCAAGGGTCTCTTCATTGAATTCCAATACATGCAAATCTTTCTTAAGCTAATTTCTATGGGTATGGAATGCTGGGCATAAGAAGAGAAGGTGCTCTGGTGATGCACATAAAAAATTTAAATAAATACAAGAAGGAATGACAAGTAACTAAATCAGTGCAAGTCATAAAATGAAAAAGTTTTATATACTGATAATTGTGTTGTAACGTTATTTGTTGTGACAAGATTTCACAGGATAAAAGGAAAAGATGCAGTGTTACAGATGCCTTTTGCATGTTTATTTTATTCAGCACTATAACTAAGCCTTACTAAGAATATATACTGTAATACAGTACAATCTTTAAAAAAAAGAATGTTATAAATTTTTTATTGCAACAACTTTGGTTTAGGTTCTTCATTGCTCATGCTCACAGTCAATTGACCTTCATATAGAAGAATTCTTTGGTGCCACAAAGTTTTTTCCTGGCTAAAATGGCAACTTTGTAGCAATATTTCACTAAATAATAAAATAATAAAATTACAGCTGAAAAATGGAGAAACAAAGAAATGCGCAATATAATCAGTGCTGGATGGAAGAAGCCTAAGTTTTGAAATATAATTGTAGAGAAGGAATGTGTACTGCTTGATTTTATTTATCATTAAAAAGGCGATACTTTTTTCAATTTTATTCCAAAAAGACTTTCTTATGCTGTCTTTTCCTCAAATCATGATGAAAGTAGCAGTCGAAGAAAACATCCGTTTCTAATTCCCGTTAATCATCAAAACTGTCAAAGAAGAAAATATTAAAACATAAAAGTCGTCGAACTGGATTAATTAGGAGACAACGACCACATCCTTGTTTTTCTTTTCATTCCTCAATCACCGGAAATAATTCCGGTCTTGGATATAACCCGGGCTCAACGATTCATTTAACTTCCTTCCGAATGGTTCATCATAGTTTTATCCTACATTTCATTTTTTTCGGTCCAAGGTGCAAGAATGAAATAGTTGAGAGAGAGAGAGAAAAAACTCTTGTCAACTTTCTACATCGACATGGACGACGGTGAGGCGAGAAAGAATGTTGGGCACAATAAGTGTCCTGGTGAGAGTTTGGGTTCTGGGTTCGGGGACCACTTTCCATCCCAGACCGGTTCTCTGTTATTTTTTCTTCCATTTTTTTTCCTTGAAAATGTTTTAAATGCAGGAAATGGATCCAGATTTAATACCTGCCACAAGTTCCTCCTGCTCCAACTCAACTGGTTTGGTTTGGGAAATTATTCATCCAGAAAAACATGAATCTACTGAAACTCTTTTTTTTTTTATGATGTACAGTGAGACTGGGAGATGCCCAGTAATTGGTGCATCTATAGAGTGTTCTGATGTGGGAATGTCCCCCCTAGCAAATAAGGTGTTGCATGCATTACCCTGCCTGCTACACTGAAGAAAAGTACATCATAATTTTTTTAAATTCTAGGCGTAACAATAGAATGCATAACAAATGCATTCCCAATGCATTGCACCACAAGCACGACAATTTTTCATTACATTGCCCATGGAAGTCCATGGAAATTGTCAAGGCATAGCAGAAGAAGCTGGGTGTAACAGTTACACATAACAAATACATGGCATTAAGGGCAGCTATTGCATCCAGCCCAGTCTGTAACAAATTATTTGCTGGGACTAAGTCAAGTCTGAGTTTCCCATACACTTCAATGCTAATGTATTTAACTGGTTCTCCATATTGGCAAAAATTAGAAATCAGTCCTCAAAAATGTAAAAACAATTTTACACTCAATTTCAAGTTAAAGAAAACAAAAATGTAGAACAAAACCACATAGAGTCTGATCTTTTTGTATCAAAAGAAGATCAAAAAGCAAAGAAATTTATAATTCATAAGCAAAAGAAAGCTAAAAAAGAGGCACAAAATAGCTTTCTTTTGCTTATGAATTAGAGTGAATTCATCATGATTTTCTGTGTGAATAGAAATGGCTTGGTTTCTTCAAAAGATATCAAAATAAAAATAATATGTTTCAATTTTTGGGAAAATTCAAGAAACGTATCCCAAACTTGAGCTAATGTCTGGATGTTGGGCCTGATATTTTTGGTTTTCAAGTGTACCAAAGTTGAATTTTCCATATGTTGGGGTGTCCACACATCAGGGCCTCACTGTATATAAAAATAATTCTTCAAATGAAAAAGGAATAAATGGCTTGGAAGAAAGTTGCACATTCAAAGGTTGGTTCAAAAGTTCTTGCAGTTCTTTTCTGCATTATTTAGGTAAAAAATATGAATTTATCACCTAAATTATACAATAGAAAAAATTCGCATGAAAAATCTTACATATTGCAAACATCCTAAAATTGTTTCATCCAAAAATTATATTGAACATATGAACCTGAACCCGTACTCTTCTATTTCTTGAATAAATTTAATTTGAAGTTTCAATATTTCAGCCTATCTCTCAAGATTTACACATGGCTAACAAAGATTCCAGACTCTGTATAAAGAAAAATTCAAGTTGGACCTTGGCTAACAAAAACTCATCAGCTAAAAATAGCAACATTCTCAGAATCCAAACTTTTGAAAAAACCCTTGTAAGAAACTGTGAAAATGGAGCTTCAGAAAAGTAAATGATTTTTTCTGTCAAAGAAATAAAAATGAAAATAATCTGATACCAATAATAGCCTATAATTAGACAGCTTTGAGTGCCCTTTTTTATTTTCAAGAATTACAGCCATCAATAATATGCTGTTACTCCAGTGCTGGTCACTTTTGCCATTGGAACTTTCACAGCTTGAATGCCAGAAAGGGTATGTAGGGAATTAGTTTGGCATAATAGCCTGTGGAATTCTTTTGGACAAAAAAAAATTAACACTGGTATTACAAGATCTTGGGTAAACTGAAAGTGCTGCTCAGCACTTGATTTTTTCAAAATTGGAACATTTTGAAGCAGAAAGAAATTTCCAAGCAAAATAAAAAGTCATCACACCATCATTGACAGAGTTTCCCCACTGAAATTAACTTTTCTTCAGCCTATTGTGTTTTAGTTTCTTTTCACTTTTTGTCAGTCTTTTTCATGAATTTTTTAAGATTGAGCCAATCTTGCAGATAAAAAATCATATCCAAATTCAGATCTTGAAAATAAAGTTACAAAGACAGCTGCTGCAAAAATTAGTCAAAACCAGTTTGTTTAATAATTGTAAAAATTTACAAAAAAATGAGTTACTATAAACGATTTTTTGCACTGATTCTATGCTGTTTCAGTCATGGGCGTTTCCAACTAGTTGGATGGCAGTTGCCCAACACCCTGCTTCTTTTCTGGGCAGAACCTGTAGGTACTTTTATTGTAATGCTACAAAAGATCAGGGTTGCCAAGCAATTTACTCTAATGCTTTCTGAAACCTCAGTCCATCACATGTTTCTCATTCCTGTGCTAGTATTTTTCTTTCAAATTGTAATTGATACAAACTGATGCAAAAGATCAGGATTGATTGCAATATTTTTTAAATTAAAACATCCATCCACTCTCATCTGATTAAAAAAAAAGAGTTTCTGATGGAACACAAATTTCAAATGGGTGCTTTATCTTCTTAGGCATTTATTGAGCATGTGTCCTGGAAATTCCCTTGACAAGTAAGACCAAATTTTGTGAATAGCTGAACGCGCGTCAGACAACCTCAATATAAACAGGTCTTCTCCTAATTTTAAATTCCTTCACGTCATTCCCCTTCTGGCATAGTTTTAAAGCCTTTGACAAGCTCAAGTCTGGGACATGATGGGAATTTTGGGTATGAAAAGCATGGTGGCATTTAAAATAATGCACTCCTTTTTATGATGCATTTCTGTTTTCAATATGCCTTTAACATACTTTTAAGCATAATAAAAACTTTAATTTTACTTTTTATTGCAAAAGAAATGATCAAGATCCAACCTTTTTACAGCATAGATTCTCTGTCATGTTGTTCAGCAATTGAAAGTGACTCTTAGATTTCTCAATAAGTTTTTGTCCAAGGAGCTCTAAAAAATTAGATTGAATTTGAAAGAAAATGGTACCACATAATGTGTTCAAAACTTTCAATTTATCATTGAGGTACAGTATAAATAAAACGCCTTTTTAGGCTCCCAAAAAACTTGAACTTGTAAAAGTCACACTTACACAGAAGGAACAAAACAGAAAACCTAAAAAATGCAAGAGAAATTAGATTGAATTTGAAAGAAAATGGGGTCACATATGTGATCAAAACTTTCAATTTATCATTGAGGTACAGTATAAATAAAATGCCTTTTTAGGCTCCCAAAAAACTTGAACTTGAAAAAGTCACACTTATACACAGAAGGAGGAAAACAGAAAACCTCAAAAATACAAGAGCACCAAACAAAGTTCATTTTGTATTCACACAAAAGATCTCAACACTTGTTCCACATAAATTCCAGGAACCACACCATCACTTTCTTTACTCAATAAAACAATGAAAAAAAAACCCACATTCTGGACCAACGAAGCCTAAAGCAAACATTTTTAACGGTTGTCCATAAATCACGTTGTCCAGCTGTGAAATGTTCTCCTGGGAGTTGTAACATTTATAAATCAACGTCCCATGTACATTACTTGGGATTGTAGGATACTGGGTTGAAACAAAGCGGATTTTGAACATATGCAGTGGACCAACAAAAAAGGGGGAACATATTTAACAAAGTGTTTCTAAAATATTTTAGAGAGTGTCCCTTAATTTAACACTTTGATGAACAAGCATCAAAAGCCATCAGAACCAAAACAAAAGCTTATTTTTCATCATGAGAAAATCTGTTTTAAAGAAATTGAAATAATGTTATTACTAATATTTGACATGGACCTAACAGAAAAAATCTGTTGCAAGTAATATAATTTTGTAGTAAACAGTATAACAATTTTCTACTGTGATATCTTCATTCCCAATTGATTCCTTCAGTTTCAGGAATATAACTTTGAAGAAAAACCTAAAAAACAGCAATTTAAATCATGTTCCATCCACTTCCTAAAACATTTTTTCAAATTTTCCAATTCCATCTTCAAGAGTTTGGAAGATATTTCCACATGACCTGTAATACCTTACTATATACTCAGACAATATGTACAGGATGGGATACAGACAAATTGAGACAGACAATTTGTGACAGGGTCAACTTGAGACTGCAACAATTTCAGACAGGGACAATTTGAGACAGGTTCAATTCAAGACAAGGCCAATGCACAGAATAAATATATAAATGCATTTTAGGCAAATGTATCCCAGCATTTCAATTTACTGCACAATTAAAATGTCAGATTTTTTTGTCTGAACTTCATTTCCTGCATCACTTCAAGGTCATCATGAGCTTACTTGAAATTTTGATATCAGCACATAAAATCCATATTTCTGGTAAAATAAAAGCCAAATCTTAAAAAAAAAACAAGTCTTTTCTCTTATGCACCTATGCTTCATATTGCCACATTTTTTTTGTTGAAATGAAGCTAGGAAGACCCAAATGAAGAAAAAAACTGGGATCTTAAATCCTCATAAATTTAATTTGTAACTTGATGTGTTCATGCAACATTCTATAAACCAAAAGATTTTCTAAGAACACATCATATAATACTTCAATGAAGAGGATCAGGCGAAAATGTTGCAATTGTGTTCTTCAATGTGAGTCACTCTTTTTCCAATCACAAATTGCAATTTTGGCCATGAAACAGAGACCCACTATGATTCAGCCATTTATAAACAGGAAAAGTCATTGAGAGAACCCAAATTTATGTAATTTATTTCCACAAGGGGTCCAACAAAAGTTCACAGAATAAAAAACTTGAACCACTGGAGAATAAGGCAGCTTTCAATAAAAATGGCAAAATTATCTTGGAAGACCTAGATGGAGGCAATCCTTGGATTTATAAGGCCTTGTCAATTTCAGGAATTCTGAAGGAGATCCACCAAAAAAATCTGAAACATGAGTATTTCATCTCTTGAGTGAAGAGTAAAAAGCTGCCGGTGTGACTTTTGCCATTTTTTTTACAAAATGTGCAAAACTGGGCAAATCTTTTTGTACCACAGAATGTTTTCTAAAACAATAATTGTTTTTCACTTCAATGGGACGCCATTTAAATGTTTATTTTGATCATTTTTAGACCCCTTGCAGTATACAGGGTGTCAGCTTCAAAAAAATTAAATAGCAGGATAGGAACATGTGCAAAACGTCATCCACTTGAAAGTTTGACAAAATGTGCTTGATACATTTTAGAATCACAGGAAACACCAGAAAAAATGTAAACTTCAATTATTTTGAGTTATTTTTATTTTGATTGCATGGATGATCTTATAAAGAACCACCAAGAATGGAAGCTTTATTGTGACTGCACTGTTGGGAATCATAATCAAACAGAACCCAGCATAAACTGAATGGAAGTGAAGCAGAGCGGGTTCCAGTACTGTACTGATGTTCTCACGTTCTCTTTGCAAATATATACAGTACATGGCAATTCTTTGATGATAAGTTTCCTTGAGATTCAGTATTTGGAAAAAGGGATTTGGGGTCACATTCTGAATCTTGAACTGAATTAAGAATCAGAATAGATTTGGTTGGGACATTTGAGGTCAAAGCTGAATCAAGAAAAAGGGGAATTGATGAAGTGAATGAGTCAATAAACCAAAGTTTAGGCATCTGTGAACTGGAGAGGAAAACTTTATAAAAATAATTATATATTTTGGGTTTTGCTCTGGCAACAAGATAAAAACATGCAAAGCACTGTGATGAAGTATTCATGCCATGTACAAGCCAATGTCTTCCCTTGTTGCTAGAGTTGAGTTAATATATGGTATTAAATCCCTGCCATAGCTGAGCAAAAAATTGACAAAATCAGGAAGTAAATTTCAGAAATCCACTCACTTTACCCCAGTGAATTATTCTATCTGCTCAATTTAAAACCATTTCTGATCTGTATGGAAAACATCACACACTACAGGAAATTGTATTCTGGCAACCATTCAACCCAAAACAAGAATAGTTTACTCAAATGTCAAAATTGCAGAAAAAAGGGGTCATCTTGGTTATAGCATACAAACTTGCTTATAAAAATGTCAGCTTCAAAACATTTTGTTTTTACCTCATCTGTCCTCAGGAAAAAATAATAATCCAGCTATATAAATCATTGGTCTCCAGTCCAAAATTTCACTGCAGAAAAATATTTGATTCGTTCCTGAAGGAATGACATCCCTTTGAAAAGTTTTACTGTTGACAAAAAGTTCCCTCTTGGAACAGATAGTGTGAGCCATGACCCCAAATAATAAGGATTCCAGAACTACACTTTGTAACAGTTCCATGACTTCAAATTTGAACTTGGAATTCTCAATTTGAAATTAGTCAGTTATCTGAGAGTTCTAAAAATTTTTTAAAAATGAAGACCAAAGATAATGACTTTTTTCAAACATGCTCTTTCTTCAAGACTTCTCAGAATTTTTCCTTACAATACTGAAAATTCATATGCACTACAGTACAGGCAGAAGAGTTTATCCCATATTTATCACCAATTCAACATTTTCCAGTTACAATTCATCATTAACCAGAAGATTAAATCACTAAGATCCTTCCCAAAGGTGAAATGATGGTTGATTAATCTGATGAGTTGCCAAATGACAAAATGTAATCTTTCTTCCACAGCATTTCTATAGAGATCTTCAACATTCAGTACTGCTGTAATTTACTTCCGGTTTAGAAGCTCCAAACTTGAGGATGAATCAGTTTCCTGATCAGAAATTATTACAGAACAGATTGCACAAGAACTTGATCCTGGCTGAATAATAAGCCACCAGTTCAACTTTCATCAAGATAACAATTTAATTTGAAGAAATGACACTTGCACAGTATTAGTCAAAATGCAATACATTCTTGCTTTACTTGAACTGACATATTTTTCCAGAAAATATGCTGGGACATGGTGTAACCAAGTTTTGCAAATGCAAGGATTTCTGTCTAAGTGGATACATTTCTTGATTCCATAAAGACTCCAATTTCTATTTAATGTAAGTACTGTTCAAAACACAAAAAGAGGATTGAGTTGTGCATAAAGGTGAGATAAATATGAAAATCTATGTTTAATAGGAAACTCACGTGCATTTTTCTTATAAGTGGTTGTGTCATCTGATGTGTGAATTTCCTTGAATTATAACCTTAAACCTTTCACCAAGTGTAAAGTTCTTAAAAAACAGGCATTTCATGAATAATTTATGCATTTAAATGAGTAAACATTAATACCCTTCAAACTACAAAAATATTTTTGGTTAAGAGACAATAACTCTACTCTTACTTGGATGGACTTGATGGTATATACTTGCAGACACTTCCAGAATCTTTCAACAACAAAAACTTGAGGAACACTATTTCTTAGAAAATGACACACTTACTCAAGAGAATTTCATTAAAATTGGGTTTTGGCTGAAACAAACACAATTTGATCAAGATGAACGTTTGTTAGCAGGATTATTACAATTTCCATCTTTTTTCTTTGGGTAAATTTCCAGTTTTTAATAAATTAAATGTTGCAAGCTGGTTTCCTGTTTGTAAAATACCTTTAGACCAGAAATGAATACAAACATCAACTTTCTTTGGTGGAAAGTATGCTAGCAATTACATTTTTCAGGCAAGACACATGTTTATATTTTTCTGAGACAACCAGTGTTGGATGCAACAAGATTTTCTGCATTGCCATTTCCTCTAAAGTTACAAATGTCCAGGAAAAATCCATTTTCTCTTGTCTGATAAAAATATACCGACAGTATTGCATAATACAGTAAAATCAAGCAAACTGCTTCATTATGCTTATTGAAAAAAAAACTGTAAAAAAGCACTGTTTGACTAAGAAATTTGCAATGAAAATGTCTAGAAAATATTGCTTCAACTATCTGTTTTGAAAATACAGCGCAAAACCGACAATCCTACGAATTCACAAAATAATTGGGAGATGAATGCTTCCTGCTGCAGGTTTGGATTGTTTGAAAATTGAGTGGCATTCAAATTCTGAATTTTATTCTGCAATTCATTTACATAGAGGCTACAGATACTGCTAACAATTACTATATTCATGAGTGAAACCTTTGGAATTTTCAGAAATAGTACACCAATATTTTTCTTTCCACTCCACAAAATTGCTGATTTCTGAAAAAAATGCATCTTTAAACTCAAATATTTTAAAATGTCCCTAAAATGAAAAACACTCGCAGTTTAAATCCCTGTAAATATAAAACAACTTGACACTTGATTGTTTGGATATAGACTGTGTCTATTCTCATCAGAAAATAAATACAGCACAGTATACTTTACACTACAATACAGTATTTCTTCCATAATATGTTTGCCAACAAATATTCCCACAGAAACAGCACCAGAAGGAAGACGAATAAATCTTCCCCCTCTATCTTAGCAAATACTGAACAGGTCAGGTCAGCTTGAAAATGGAAATATCAGTGATGCATGATTAGCATATATCATCAGAGGATGTATGCTAATGAATTATTCATTTGAAAAAGTTCTCAGAAGGGCTAAAAAATGAAAATTTTACAGGTATAATTCCAAGTTGAAAATAATGCCATATTATTATTATGATTATTATGTTGAACTGATTCTTGGGAAAATTCTTAAGAAAAACGCTGAAACATAGGAGAAATGAAAAAAATGTATGAGAAATATCTGAAATTTCCCTATTTTAAATTAATTCAAATTGCT
Organism: Notodromas monacha; assembly: GCA_905338405.1. NCBI lineage: Eukaryota > Metazoa > Arthropoda > Ostracoda > Podocopida > Cyprididae > Notodromas > Notodromas monacha. The sequence continues at coordinate 3,388 of CAJPEX010004554.1, read as the reverse complement.
CAAATTAAAAACGTGCAGTAATTATTTATTGCAAGTCAAACATGAACATTTTTGCTTCAGGGCATTTTAAATTACTTCTTTTACAAATATACACAGGCACAAAATACAGTACTCCAATTTTATCAAATTAAAAGCTTGCAAAATTTATTTTTGCGCAGTAAAAACCCTGAAAATTTTTGCTATACTGCAAGAAACGAAGAATATTCAGAACGAAGACTTTCGCACCACGTATCACTGAATATTTTTAATAATCCCCAGGCATATTATTAATAAAAATAAACACACCTAAACGAATAACAAAGAGATTCCTCCTGATTTCGATGTAAAATAAACGTCACTTTCACATCGAATTTTTTTTTCTTGCGTGTCTTGAATTCTTGTAAATGAAGAACCCAATTTCGAGAAAACAACTCGCAAAGTTTGTTTTCTTTTACTATAAAAATCTCAATTGACTCATATTTTGTTTTTATTTCGAATTATAGTTTCAGAGGTCCCCGAAAATCCTTCTTAAAATGGAATTTCACATGCACGTTTTTTTCATTTCGTTTTCAAAATCATTTCAAAAATACGCGCGTCAATAATTCCGACAACGACAAAAATAAATAAATCAAATATTTAAAAATAAAAGAATTTTTATCGAATTTTCTCTGCCTGACTTTTTCGCCAGGCACAGCAGACAAACTCTGACGCAAAAGGAACCGGTTGGTTTAATTAACGTTAATTCACACCACAATAATAATAATCATAATAATGAGAATCGCATTGCTAGGTTCATTCTTGGCCCGGACCCGGGTTTCACTCCTGCACCTGATTGGCTGGAAATGTCGACCACGGAATCTAGTTCAATTGAATCCCATTTATATTCACGGTCCCCTTCACCTCCTTCACCACCTTTCTTTCATTCAGTTCAATATTTAGTTATTTTTTCATGCACATGACTACTATAATTTGAATGCAAATGATGGACAGTTGAACAAATATATGTGGTGTAGAGAGTTTTTCCGGTGTAGAGAATGCAACAAAAAAATACATGGCGCCTAATCAAGTGAAATGATTGTCAGGGTTAAATTATTGAAAATAAATAATTTTTGAAAATAATTAACAGCAGAACCAGATTTGAGCCTTCTGCAAAAATTACAAACAAGTAAAGAAATAGAATATTGTTACAATAAAGAGGCATTTTTGTTCTTGAAAAAGCTTGATTATTACAGCCGAAAACTGTTAGAACAGAATATTTATGAAAATGTTGTCTATCGCAAAAGGACTAAAAAAACAAATTCGTTATTGTGAAGGTTTAATTCATTAAAATGAGATTCCAGTGCAGCTATACATGATACAGGTGTGTTCTCTCTCTCTTTCTTTCTCCACCAATCTTTTACAACAAATCCAACAACAAGTTTTATTTTTTGGGTGGACCCAAACACTTCTCTCACCATGCAGGTTTCAGGAGTGATCAATTTAAGGAGATGATCTTTACAACAACTTTTTTATGCTCACTTCAATTTCTTTGTAGTAGAGATCCAGATTTCCCCTGCATTACACTTTAATCAGATGTGATGATGCCTGAAAAATGATTGCACTACCTTTCTTTTATTTTTCATGATGTAATACAGTACAATGTTTGTCCCATTTCTGGTTGGCCTTGGTTATTTCTAGACTATAGGAATCACTGTGAAAAGGTAGTAAATGATTTTGCCCATGCTGTTTTAAGATTCTGGAATTTTTTTTCTTCAGATTTTAATGTAAATTTTCAGATTTACTGCATGATGATCAGTGAAAAGTTTCCAAGTATGGCAAGAGTTCTCCACCTGTATTCAAAAGCTGTTGAAACTTTTTCAGGGTGGAAAACAATTTCAAAATGGAACATCATTTTTGACACAAATTTTCCTACGTTCTGTGCAATTTTCAAAAATGTTCAATGATTATTTTGTTTGTGACAAATGAAAAACTTTAAGCCCATTTTGCATTTTTCAAAGAGTAAGAGTTAATTTATAAATATTATTTTTTATTTCTTCTTGAAAAACATTTCCTCTTTAAATGTTTTTCTCAACTAAAAGACATTGAATGTCACTGTGTAGATGAAAACCAACACATAATTTGATCTTCTGGCGTTAAAAGGACCCCCAAAGCAAAGAAAAAGTACAAATCTGATTGTTATACACTATGCCCAGATTATAGAAAATACTCAAAAAAATGATTGCAAAATCAACCTTTTTTAATCACAATATAAGTTTGAGTGAATTTTCAATAAAATTCATTCTTGACTTCAATGAATATAAATAGCTCAATTTGTTCAAGAAATGTTGATATTTTGAAAAAAAAAACAATTATAATCTTTTCCAAAATGCTGGAAAAGTGTCTGCATTTTGGGATTTTTTCCGAATGAAGGGGTCTGATTTTTTAATATATACAGTGTTCCCAAGTCAAATTGTCCATATATTTCAGCGTGTCCGTATTTTGGGGTCTCACTGTAATTGGGAAACCTGTATAGACAACCAGGTACATACAGTAAAATCTGGTTACAACAAACTTGTGGGGACTTCAGAAAAAGTTTGTTGTAACGGATTATTTGTTATAATGAGATTTTGAAAATTATTGACTGATTGGAAGATTTTCTTCAAATTAGACCTGCATATATTCAATATTTTCCTTTTGTGGCCGTTTCAGATATTTTTCAATGTTTAAAAAACTGTGATATTCAATAATAAATGTAATTGTTAATAATAATAAAATTCGGAATACAGTATATAATAATACGAGTCTCATCAACTGTAGTATACCGTATTGCTTAAACACCAATAATGGATAGAGACACAATTTCTGCACACACAATTTCTCACAGGAACTCTACCATGGATCAAACCTTGGCAAATTTCAGAAGCCAGCTTCACTGCATCATCAAACAGCACTCATTTGTTATATCATCAGCAAAAGAACAAAATCAAGGGAATACACCACAATGATAACTCCACAACACTGATGAAGAAATTGAAAGAAAATTCCACACACATCATCACAGAAACTGGAAACACACACAAGAAGAACAAGTTCCAGGACGAAAAAATATGTTGTCGCCAGGAGGCGAAGACGCCATCGACTGTGCTGAGTCTGACTGATGACGACCGCCCCAAACCCCATGGGAAACTATATACCTGGTGTCGCCCCATCAGCTGCTGCTTGGGACCCGCGGATTTGGGACCCCGAGATGCGGACACCAAGTTGGTGCTGACTTTAATGGGAAAATATTTACTTGGTTCGCCTGTTCTTCAAGAAAAAGGTATACAGTATGGACTAAAAAGAATTGAAAAACTGTTTCTCAACTTCAAAGTACAGAAAATGAATAGTAAGGCACCGAGATGTGAACACCTATAATTGATGGTGACTTCAA
>CAJPEX010004553.1:0-18557 GCA_905338405.1 Notodromas monacha | reverse complement strand
AAGCAGCTATAGTGGAATGTTTTCAAAAAATAAGAAAGGTCAGCTTGAAGAAAGGTTTCTTAGGCTGAAACATTGCAATATATTATTTCGTCCGCTGAAATTTTGTCTGAAGTGTTATTAGGAGAAACTCCAAATTCTATTTTTTTCATCAGATTATTTCAACTGCCATCGTTCATTGCTAATTTTGATAAATTTATTATGATGCAGATAATTTCTATCAGGTTGAGGGAACATTGGGGTAGATAATTCCTTACGATCTCGCGATGCTGGAAACTAATGAAACCTTTATTTTAAAGAAGAAATTCATGCTCTTATTCCATGAATTTTTCCGTCGGAAATGTAGTTTTGCGTCTAGTTTTCCAAAACGCTTCGTAATCTGCATCATTTCGTACTTAAAACGGATTGAATGTTTTTTCTAGCTTGCTAAAAGCGAATTTCTTTCCATTGATATTCAAGTTATCTTTATCTTGTCATTCTTTATAACAAATCCAGCAGGGAGGAAAATAGATTATAGTTTTCACTACAGTATCTTAAATACCGGAGGAGACTGCCCCCGTGAAATCACTATCTAAGCTGTGAGTCATGATGAGAACATGAATGCTGTTCGTAATTTATACATTTTCCCGTCTGAAATGAAGCCTTGCGTTGATTTCCGAGATCACTTCGTAACCTACCTCAATTATTAACATGCAAGACTGAATTGGTTTTCCTGGCGTGCTGAAATTGAATTTCTTTTTTTGACATTCAAGTTATGCCTATCTTATTATTTTTTATAACATGCCCAGAAGGGGGGAAGTTATATTATATTGTAAACTACAGTATCTTGAATTCCGGAAGAGAGTGAAATGTCAACCGGCGCCGGTCTGTTGGGTGAAGTGCCGGCGTTTTTTTGATTGATACCGGCGTGCTCTTATCTCACCACTGCGTTGTTCCCACGTCAGTCAACACCATAGCTGTGGGTATTCAAAAGGTATTCCCTGTGGAATTGTCGAAGGAAAAGAAGTGTGAGTCCCTTCTATTATCAGCACACAGTTGCTAAAAATATAAGACATACAAAACCTTCCTGATTTTCTGAGCGGATGGAGTTTATAAGCGAGTTTTCTGGAAATTTTTGAGGTAAAATCCAAAATTTCCTGAAAGAAAAATGAGCATTCCGGTAATTTTTGCATAGAACATCCGCGAAGTACTGTACAGCATTAGCTTTTTAAAATGGGATAGAATGTTTCATGAAAGTCGGACCGTGTGAATTATTCGTTTCTTTGAAAAATGAATCTTTTCAACGCTTGGAATTCGAGAAAAAATATATCTTCCCAATAAATTGGATTTAAAAAAGCGGACGAACAAAACAAAATCTACTAATTCTTGCGGCAACTGGGATTTTTGTTATTGAATCGTTCTCGAATGTTGAACGAAACAGTTGCAGGAGGCATTCCAACTTCCGAAAAATTCAGAAAATATGCTCAGATTTTCCTTCTAAATTTATTAATTTATTATTCTTATATTTTCTTCCTGTTCTTTCAATAAGGCTATGCCCATTCTTAACAAGCGAATTAGTAGAAGACTTTCATTTTGTATGGAAAAAGTGACAGACACAGTTGTAGATAATTAAGAGAACGGAATGAGAAAAAGACTGCCGAGTTTTACGTGTTGAGCGAATCCCAACTTCAGGGATGCTTCATGCTTTTTTTTGCTGTCGTACAGCATCTAGTGATTGACTCATTGACGGATCAGTGAAAAAATGCATGTCGAGTCAACTTGTATAAGGGACCAGATTTTCGAGAAAGTTCGGAGCGGAATTTGGCAGACTTCGGCAGTCTTATCGCCGTATCTTGAGTTAGAACCCATTTCGCTTCGAAATTCCGCGGGGGTTTTTCAGTAAATCACGCCGGGGGTCTTCTTTCTTGTTGCATCTTCGTGTGCCTTCTGCTCCCGAAGCAATGCATCCGAAGTCGAGGAGGGGAAGAGAGGAAACCGGAAAGGAATTCCTTGTTCCGCGTCTGTGACGGAGATAATGGTGGCTGACCCGGGTTCGGCATTCCTCGTCGCCGGGCTTGTCAGATGAACTTCTCTTTTCACCGAGGAACTTGGGCGACGACGATGCTGATGAAGAACTTTGCCGACGAGACGCTACTCACGCTGATTTTCTGCTTAGATTTGAGGATTCGAAACCTATAGAATCAATTTCAAGCCCCCGACGAAATCCGTCGAATGTTCTTCTTGTGATTGCAGTAACTAAACGACATATTTTAAAACAAAAAAACGTTCTTGCGTAACGAATTCTTCCTCGAGATGCGATTTTTTCAAAGGCCCCTGCAGTTTAGTCGCAATAACGAAATAAGTGAATTACTGTAAATGCATTTACTGTCATTAAATTTTGTTCGTCGAAAATACTGCTTTTCTGGCCCATCGCTAGGGGCTTTAATTATTTGCCGGAAAGCTTTGGTTCATCCGACGACCGAACACTGAATTTTTGGATTCCTCTTTCTACATTTCACGTGTACAATTTAACTTCCATGGTTACATTTTTTTAGCCGTTGTCTGCATTGGTTTTGACGTTCACGATTTTTAAAAACAATGCATCTTCCATTCAAAAGGCTAAGCCCATGTTTTGAAATTTGTATTCGTGAAATTTGTCAATCTTTTTCTTTAAAACTAGATACAGCTGAATAATGAGTCATTGTCTTGTCAATCAGTATGATAAATTCCGCAAAAAAATCTGGGGATGATTTTATTTTTGGGTAAGCAGGGCGTCATTTTTATTTCCGCTCCGAGGCCTGGATAAGTCACTTCTGATAGTTTTGAAATTTTTCAATACTTTGATTCTTTCAATTTAAAAAGTTGATCAACTTCAGAAGTCTTTCTTTACTCTTTCCAACTGCGGTGTAACAGTAACCAAGATTTTCTCTCGCCGGAAATGTTTGTCGGACAAATTTAAATCCGTCGAATGTTCTTCTTGTGATTGCAGTAACTAAACGACATATTTTAAAACAAAAAAACGTTCTTGCGTAACGAATTCTTCCTCGAGATGCGATTTTTTCAAAGGCCCCTGCAGTTTAGTCGAGATAACGAAATAATTGAATTACTGTAAATGCATTTACTGTCATTAAATTTTGTTCGTCGAAAATACTGCTTTTCTAGCCCGTCGCTAGGGGCTTTAATTATTAGCTGGAAAGCTTTGGTTCATCCGACGACCGAACACTGAATTTTTGGATTCCTCTTTCTACATTCTACGTGTACAATTTAACTTCCATGGTTACATTTTTTAGCCGTTGTCTGCACTGGTTTTGACGTTCACGATTTTTTAAAAACAATACTTCTTCCATTCAAAAGGCTAAGCCCATGTTTTGAAATTTGTATTCGTGAAATTTGTTAATCTTTTTCTTTAAAACTAGATACAGGTGAATAATGATTCATTGTCTTGTCAATCAGTACGATAAATTCCTCAAAAAAATATGGGGATGATTTTATTTTTGGGTAAGCAGGGCGTCATTTTTATTTCCGCTCCGAGGCCTGGATAAGTCACTTCTGATAGTTTTGAAACTTTTCAATACTTTGATTCTTTCAATTTAAAAAGTTGATCAACTTCAGAAGTCTTTCTTTACTCTTTCCAACTGCGGTGTAACAGTAACCAAGATTTTCTCTCGCCGGAAATGTTTGTCGGACAAATTTTGATTTTCCGTGAACATTTTCCTAGAAGCGATTCATTTTTTTCGCGCCTTCGAATGAACTTCTTACAAGTGACGGTTCTGTGTTACGAAAATAGTCTAATGCCCATCACGAGGCTCTCGAGATTTCCAAATTTTCATTCAATCCAGTAACTGCGAAAGTCTGGTTGATTAAACAGAACCAGGATCAACAGTAAACGAAACACAATTAAAAAAAAAAGTGCGATTGTTTTTTGGGTGTTGTGCGAGGAGGACCTAAAGAAATAGGGGAGAGGTCTAGAATGGGAAGAAGTCAAAGAGCGCGAAACTTGAGTTCATTTTCCTGGCACGTGACCGATGTTACTATCTTTCATCTGGCTTCTTTTCGGCTCTACCGGGGCAAGTGTAAAAGGAAAATCTACTGGGCAAAACCTTGTTCCTCTCTGAAAATAAGAAAGTTCGTGGAAAGGGGCGAAACGCATCAATTTCGAGATCTTTTTTTCTGGGGTTTTCGTGCAGAACATCTTCTCAGGGATGATGCGAAAAAAAAGAAGCGTGACGATGTTCATCCAATTTTCTTGCGTTATCGCACGCGAGAACTTCCTTCAGCGATTTCAAACCTTTTTTCGACGGGTTTAAGCGATCGACTGAACTGGGGTTTTCCTTGAAAAGTGATTCGTGGGGATTCATCTGCGTAAAAGTCAGCGATTCAAATCAAGTTTCAATGATTATTTCCGGCGTTCTTGAGCCGAAAAGTTTTTGACGGGGGATTTTCGGACGAGTACTCGTCGATTTTCGTGACACGATGATGCTTTTTTCCGTCGTGATGATGGGCAGACATTTTTCAAAAAAATTTCGTTGCGAGTAAAATAGAATGTCGGCAATCTACGAAACTAATTTCTGTGGACTGGGAAACCCGTTTGCATTCATTTGCGTAAAAGTCATAGATTCGAATCGAATTTATCTGAGTTGGTTCCGTCTTTCTTAGCCGAAAATTTCAAATGGATTCGAGGACAAGTCCTTGTCTCTTTCTCTGAGGTTGAGAAAAAAAATCGAGCTTTCCACCCCATTGAAGTGTATTCAATTTTAGATCTTATAAAAGTTCATCTATAGTTTTCCGATTCACGGTCCTCTTTTGACGAGCGAGTTTTCTGCAGAAATATTCTATCGCGGAATATGGTATGAAGAATGAAATCCATCAACTTCTTGTCGTGAAAGGATATCGTATTTTTGAAGATCCAAAATACCAAGGTTTCAATTTTCCTCTTTTGAAAAAAATTTCCTTCTTCAATAGCGAACGCGCTAATTATGATTTATTGAGCATGTTTCTGACTTGGAACCGTGAAAGATCATTATTTTCTCCAGTAAAAAAAAAAAAAAACTTGCATCACCCAAAAGCGCATTTTTACGTCTTCTACTGGATTTCCAGAAAGAGCCTTGAACGAAACATGGTTCAAACGATAAACTGAAAATTAAAATTTATATTCTGTCTCAAGTGCTATTTTCAGAAATTTACTGAAAATTGTGATGATTACGCAGTCCTTAAGATAATGAAGATTTACCGGATAATATGAGTGTACCGCATTGGTTCATTACCTGAGAAACTACCTGTGCTGACTTGAAGGTCGTGGGAATTTGTCTTTAAAAATTTTACGAGAATTCCTTCAGAATTGTTGAAGGGGGAATTTGTGTAATGATTTTTTCGGATCTTGCATACTGATGCACGTATTCGAGCAAAAAAGAAGCTCCATGATTATTTCAAAACAGTGATCACGAGAAAGTATCTATCATAGTATTTCAATTTGTCTCAGGGTAACAATTAATTTACATTGAGTTTTGTAAATTTTTCGTCGTCACGAAAGAAAGAAACGCCAAACCCCCTGAAGTGCCAATTTCGAAAACTCGATTTTTCGGTATTATTCTTGAAATTGTGCCGTTTTTGAGCATAATTTGTATTAATTTTGACGAAGAAGCGGAAAGACAAGGCATTTCACCTTGAACTGAAATTTTAATTTTCCAAAACCGAGTGATGTTGAGCCTGGTTTTTAAGGTACATTTTTTGCATTCTCATGGCAAATAATTTTGTGGTGCAGTATATGCGGCAAGGTTCATAAAAAAAATTCGAGAAAAATCATGAGAAATTCGTCTGGGACGAAAGCCTTTTGATTTTGTGGGGCAGTTAAAAATAGCTTCATATTTGATTCTGCCTTGGCGCGTTTTTGTTGATCTATGACTTTTCCGGTCGCATTTCCGGAAAGTTTCCTGTCATTTTTTTTTTTGCTTTTGCCACGCGATGACTGAAAAAAAATGTACGAAAGCACAAGCGACTTTTTCGAGATTCCGACAACGAGACGGAAGGAAGTGAGCAGTAGTATTGACCTGGCAGGGCAATCGCGCGGAAAACGGAGGGGGCCATGCCGAAGAAAACTTTTGCGCCAAGTTTTCCCTGCTGCTGGCGTCGAATATCCCCGCTCTGCTCCAAGCATAAAATTAGGCCGAACTCTTTGCCGTGATATGTGCACTTTTTCCTCTTCAGTCCAGGGATCTTCTCTCTTTTCTTCTGCGCCTCCATATACCTGCTTTTTATTCCCTCCATGAAAGGCGACCATAAATGCGTTAACTCAATCCGAGTTTCTTCCGCATTGATCCGTCGTGATTTTGGCAGCCGTGATTATTGGAGTGACCCTGTTTTTCTCGGAAAATGAATCATTAAATGGGGTCGGATTTGAGTATCTTTGGAAGATACGGTGGTGGGTTTCGTGGGTTGATCAAAAATGGGAAAAGCTGGGCTGAACTCATTTTTCCTCTTCCGTTGCGGAGTTTTTTAAAGTTCTTCCTTCTCTATAATTGTTTTTCATGAAGATGAAAGGCAAGGGGGAAGAAATCACGTTTCATCCATGTCGATAAATCAAAAGATTTTGTTTTTGCAATTCGTATAAGTTTTCGAGACTGTGGGAGTTATTTTCACCTGTGCCGAAATTCCGTTTCTTTGGGAGCTGGGGACTTCTTAAAGTGATTTTGTCTACTACAATCTATAGCAAAATTCTTTCAGAAACTGAATTTTTATTGCTCTGAGAAGGTTTTTCATAAATCTTCGAGCAGTTCGTCTATCGTGGTAATCTGTGGGTAGTACAGTCTATCAATTAATTTCTTGTAAATTAGTAAAGTCGAAAAGGAGCCTACTTATGTTGATTGAATTCGTCGAAGATTGCAGGAAATTTTAGTCGTTATCAATCCTGAGACACTTTATGAATTCTGTGATGCATAATTCAGAAAATCTTTCTTGAACCCGAATAAATGTTCTTGATTCGAACATCTAAATTTTATTTGAAAATCCTTAACGATATCTTATCTGTCAATGAAATGTCGAGATATACGTACGCAATTTAAATAATGTATGGTATCCAAATTACGTATCCCCTTTATTTTATGTGCTTTTTTCAATACTTATGAATAAATAAATTCAATATTGTAGATTGTGCCCTGCGTCAAGTCAGCTAAAAATGATCACAAAGCGTCCGAAAATAGCACAACTATAGAAAATTGATGAGAATTTTTTCCTCTAAATTATACCTTGAAGAATGTCTTGAAAAGCGTTCTCTGGTTAATATTAAAATTGCTGTGACGAGAATGTAGTATTCGGATGCAATTTCGAGATCTGCAAAGAGAAGAATGAGCCGGTGGGAAATCGTTCGCGCCTTTGAACTTTGACCGACAACGTTGCGTTTCGAAACGGACTAATCAGCCCGGCGTCGACCTGACCTGTATTTTTTCTTCTCACTTTTTTTTTTTTGGCGAGGCGTTTGTTTGCACAAGCCCTCTCGAATAAATAGATAAACACAGGAAACAAAAAGAGCCGCGAAGAGATTTAAAGCAGCCCCGCGCGAAGTTATTCGATCCGACAAAGAACTAGGTGTCGAGTGCTTCGCTTCGAAGAAAGCTGGAATATTGAGTTTCTTTTCTCACACGATTTTCTTCTTCGCCTCAACGCGTGATTTTGCGTGAGTGGGTCACGAACATTGCGCGCATGTGTTCGGGTCACTCGTTTTTAATCTGAACGATGCAAGTATGCAAATATCGGTGAAGAAAGAAACCACTCAGAGGATCATTAGTTTTTACTGCTTTCAAGAAAAATTCAGTTGAGCAACCCCAACCAATGCAAACAAAACAAAAACAAAAAAACCTGCTGCATTTGCCTTTCAAGGTCGCGTGGAAAGCAGATCTGAACGATGCTATCTTGGTTATTTCTAGAGTATACATGAATGTAAAAAATGCATTATGATGTAGCCCATGATGTAAGGTTTTGGGTTTTTTATTTTATTTTTAAAAACAAATTTAAGTTCTGGTGCGCATATTTCAGAATGACACGGTTAGACTTTGAATTGCACACTTTTGAAAATATATCGGCCATCGCATGCAGTCAATTCCGTGAAGCAGTTGTCAATCAGCCGTTCAGGCATTTTTCTGAAACAGTCTGTTTTTTAAACCTTTTATTTGAAGTAGTTGAAATTTAGTAGATTCCTTATAAAAATGTCCACCACACAGACTCAGATCAAAATGGTACGGCATAAACTGCCAATAACAATTTCTCACACATTATATTCGGAGATTTAGGAATTACTGCACAAAGGCGATAAACTTTCAGTCTGATTTTCCTGATACTCGTTCGAGACTGCCCATATTTTCAACAATTTTCGCACAAAGATGAGCAGCACAAGAACTGCGATAAAGCATCGCAGGGTAAATATTGATTAGTTTTTTTATTATGTGTTACCTAAAATTTACTTTTGTTAAAGTGCAATTAATTGGATTTCAGTAAACGTGGCCCCAAAATGAAGAGTAGAGATTTATATACTGTACATTAATTACTCGAATTGAAGACATCGTAAATTGTGAGACACTCCCAACATAGTTTTATTTCGTCGAAATCGGAAATAGGCTTGAAATTGAGAATTGAGAACATTTACTTTCTCATTTAAATATACTGTATTCGAATTTACCGCCTTTTCTCTATTTCAACCTGTGCAAGCAAACATGCAATACTGAAAAATTGGACAGGTAATTGCCTTTAAACCGACGTGGTTTACAAATTATGGAGGCTGTCTCATTTGGGCGCAATCTTGGTTATTTCCAGAGTATTACATGACTGCAAAAAAGGTATTATGATGTAGCCCATGATGGAAGGTTTTGGGTTTTTAAATTTTTAAAAACAAATTTAAGTTTACTGCCTGATCATAAGCGAAAACTCTCCAGTTACGGTCCGGTCGGAGTTCTCCACTCATGTCACAGATTGCTAAAAATTTCTCAGGCCAGCTGAAAACTGAGATTTTTTCCGTTTTAACCATTATCGCAAAATTTGAAAAAGATCGTGGTTAAAGAAAAACCAAAATTCAATAACTTAGCTGAGCCTGCAAATTGTTAAGAGCCCAGTGACAAAAACAGAGAACTCTGGCCGTAACTGGTAAGTTTCCAGTTATTGCCATGCAAAAAATGTAAAAAAATTTTTAAAACTTCGAAAAAAATCTCAGAACTTTACAAAATCGTGGACTATGCCACAGTACTGTACTATATTTGTACCAGTCATATCTACTCCAGAAATAACCAAGATCGCATCACCCAAGGTAGGCAACCCTCGTATGTGCATCCATCTCCTTTAATCCGTTCGAGACTTCAACAAGGCAATCGCAAGACTATCAAAACGTGTGCAACGATAATACTCTGGCACAAGGAAAAAACCCCCATCACCTCAATAATCAACCTGCTGGGGATTTAAAAAAAAAAAAAGATGCTCCGACCAGGGCATAATATCTGGTCCAGTAAAAACCGGGCATCACCGTGGGCATCACACATGATGGGGATAAGCCTTGTCCATTGCTGCTCCGATTGAAGAGCAGAGTGAATAACATTTTCGGGTTCCCTCCGGTGCCCGTCCATCAAACTGCAATTGAGCGACTGTGGCCCCCATACTGAGGTAGTGTTGGAAGTGGTGGCACATCCCGGGGCGTTTGGCCCTGATTGACAGAATCGTTTCAAACAACTTCTCCTCTCCTTGCACATGTGCACCAAGCTAAAATGAATGCTTTGAAATAATAATGATGAAAAAAAAAACGACAGCACAAAATGTTCTTTGAACACGTACACCATCAACAGAGAATGACTGATCCGATGCGAGTGAGTGGGAAACCGAGTTCCCTGACAGAAGCTCTTAAATCTACTGAGGATGACTACTGTTATGCGACGATGAGAAAGGCTTTCGTATCAAACCACGTGTGGCGTAATTGTATGCCCTTAGAAGATGATCTCTGGGAGATTTATCGTAGAACATCATTTTGTAGCATACTTTTCATGCGCCTGGAAGTTGAATCAAATTTGTTCAAATAATTTCAACAGTGTAAAAATCGCGCTCATCGTTTGATTCTGGATGAGGATAAAGACGGAATGATATTTTACACGAATCAAACCTCGCGGGAAAAATAGAAACAAATTTAAAAGTTACATTAGGATGTTTGATCGTTTGATCCGGGATATTAAACACATGATTTTTTCAACCTAAACCAGATTGAAAACTAAAAAGTTTGACTGATTCGTTCGGATTTTCTTTGGGTTCTTTTCTGCAAAGGAAGCCATTTCCTAAAAAGAAACTCAGTGCTGAAGAATTTCTTGAACAATTTAACGAAATAGCTATTTTAATTGATCGAGATTCCATTTTGAAAAGCAGAGCTTGCAATTCTTGAGAAGTACTTCCTTCGTCTGCCTGAAGACTTCATTACAATAAAACATGCTTTAGTGCACAGCATTTTCTTCCGTATCCTCGATGGAAATCGTTTCCCATTCAAGTATTTTTCGCGGAGGAAAACACAAAAATGAATTCGGGAAATGTACTGGATTCTATCATTGGGTTCCCAGCTCGACTGTTGATTATGATCGCTCTTGCCGGAAAATGCATTATCCAGAGCCTGGAAGAACATGGTGAGGGGGGTTCCTTACATAAGAAACCGGGTAAAACAGTTTTCTGATCAAGAAATCCCGTGGATGGTATCAGCAAGCCCAGACGGACCTGGGAAATTCGCTGCTGGAGCAAGGGCTATCTCGCTGATCGAATTCGGTCGTCCAGGCAGTGGCATGTTATAACTTGTACAGTAGTATACGCCTTTATAACGAAAAGATATGTCATCATCAGGCGTAGCCAAGATTTCATATTTTCAAAGCACATGAATGTTACAGAAACGGCGAAAATGAGGGCCATTTTTCAAGCAGAAAAGGTTCATCGACCAGCTGTGGTTTACGCTGCCATTTTTGTTGTGAGTCGAACTGCATTTCAACTGGGATCAACCACCAACCCATACCTGATTAGGCTGAAAATGTGTGCAGAAGTCCGAGAAATTGCATGATATTACTTTTTTTTCCTGTTTACAATGAAGTGAACGAGAGCGTTTCAAATACAAGCATCAGTTTATAGTAAAATATTTTTACAACAAACTTGAGGGCCCCGAAGATTAACATGACTTTTGCTTGTTAATTATTTATCTAACCCTTCCCCTTCTCTCATCTTTCCTAGCCCAGGAACAATTTTTGAAAGAGACGATGTTCAGGTAAATTTTAAAGAATTTTTGTCCTCGATTCCACCTTCCGTTTATGACCCATGAACCAGTCACAGTCACATTTTGAATGGGAAATTTAAGACTGTACCTGATGTGTTCATTAGAGATTTTTCATTAGGAAAATCATATATTTTTTCACAAAAAAGTTTGCGAAACCGGCATTGGAGACTTTGTTTTAATGCAATTTTTATAACGTGTACCCTATAGGATTTCTGCATGGGCTTCGACAAAAGTATGTTTTACTGAAAATTGTGTGTTATAACGGAATTTATTGAAACAAAATTTTACTGTGTAAGTTTAGAATGTCCTACAATCCCTTATTGTGGTTTTTTTTGATAATCCAATGCAGCAAATGAATGCAAGCATTTTTCAAAATGCAAATTATAATCAATGCCAATCTGATCACTCTCTGACAAATGTTTCAGCTCTAGCTCACCAAGGTTTAAAAAATATACTTCGAAGTATATCTCATCAGAATGAATAAAACAGGATTCTATCCCAAAATTTAATGCTGTATGAATCTGTAAGAAGTCTAAAATTTGCCAAATATTGCCATCGAACAGAAAATCTTTGCGACAAGAACCCAGCAGATCTCAAAACCGAAACACAACGAGTGAAAAGTGTGATTCCATGGTTAATTTTTGTGTTAATGAGGCTACAGGCGAAGCTCTGAATTTTTTTATATTTATTTAACAAAAATTTGCTGGAGTCAGAGCAGCAATTGAAAACAATTCATCCCAGAAAGGGCAGGGCTTTGCTCAAAATATTTCGAGTTATCTCGCATTGGTTTGGATGATTGCGATAGGAAAGTTGAGCACCCAAAGGAGTATATTTCAATTCACGGAAAACCCCTTTGAACGTATCCCACTGCATTTTTGGATGCGATGAAATTTGCAAACGTTTTTTTTTACTGATTTGGCTCACCGCTTCCGTAAAGCAAGGTCAATGAAGTTTAATTTCCATTTAATCGTCAAAGCGTAGTGTACATTTGACCTTTCTTTCGACAATGAATTAACCACTTTAAAGAACAAATCGCTGAAAAAGGAAGGAAAAATGATCCCGTCTAGAGCTTGACCAATTGTACAACATGCCCAACGTAAATCTCCGTGATTTACTGAAAGGGAGCGGAAGAAAAGAATTGAATCTCCAGGGCCCCAGAAAAAAAAACCGACAACGGGGGTCTGCCAAATTTCATCAATACACCAAGCACACTTTTGCCCAGGGAACGCGTTGGTTTCAGAAAATTCGCGCTCGGAATCCCTCGGGACTCCAATTCATCTCCCCCGAGATTTCCGAGCCCAGCTGGGTCCTAGAACGTCGAAG
This sequence comes from Notodromas monacha, assembly GCA_905338405.1. Lineage (NCBI taxonomy): Eukaryota > Metazoa > Arthropoda > Ostracoda > Podocopida > Cyprididae > Notodromas > Notodromas monacha. Next base: position 5,989 of record CAJPEX010004553.1, on the reverse strand, counting down.
GCCCATCGACCCACTGCCCACTGATCATGCCTTCCTCTTCAAAGGAGGCAAAAAATAAGCGTAGCAAAAATAATAACGTAGGTTTTTCTAAAAAAAGAAAAGAAAAAAGAAGAAATATACAGCGAGGACAACAAAAAATAGCAGCATCCTCAGAGAACCCCCTTCGCCTTTTCTTCTTCTTCGTCTTCTTCTTCTTTTCTTCTTGTCGCTGCTCCATCCTTCTCCCGCAGTGCAAACATGGGCGCAGTTTCATCCTCTTGTTTGCAGATGTTCTTGAAAGGACGAGGCAGAATAGAGAAAAAGTGGGCAGACGGCGGTCGAGAGGCATTATTCGGAAACGCGGCTTTGTTTCGCGTGGTGCAGCCAGGGGAGGATCCTCTTGAAGATCCCTAGAGGATCCTCTCACTCGTTCCTTATTCCGTTTTTTTTCTCTTCCTCCTGAGACCCTCTCATGGCGCTGCGTTCTCGTTTCAGACGCCGTTTTCGAAGCCATTCGCAAGCAATTGCTGTCCAGCTATGGACGGGTGCGACGCTTAAAATAAAAATAAAATACAAGATGGTCGGTCGCAATTTTTCTTCCTTCTGTTTTTCTTTCACTCGAGAAATTGAAGTTTGTTTCCGTGGCATCCGAATTTCCCTCGAGAAATGTAGAATCCATGGTGGTTTAACTATAACTTAAAAAATATTTGCTCAGTCCTCAATCATTGAATTTCAAATAACATTCATGCTTTTTTTTTACTATAGACTATTTTGCCTGGGTGAAGAAAATTCTGAATGGGCTTCCGGGTCACATGGAACTTAATCATACTAAAATATTATTGGAGAATAATACGTTTTAGGGGTTATTGTGATCCGAACAAAAACTATAATGTTAGGTGCTCAATCTTAGTTTGTTTAAAACATGATCAAAAGATTTGTAAACTCTAGGGAAGAAAAATCTGAGTCTAAAGACTTACAGAGAGTGAAAAATTTGAAAGAATTGTAAGCTAATGCTTTTTTGATTGGATTCCAAGCCACAGATGCAATCAAAAATGTGTTTAACACTATCATGATTTCAAAGCGAAACAATCCAAAATATCTTGAAACTCCCTGATTTATAAACTAATTCAAGCCTAATTCAATCCGCTTGGCACGTGACTCTCCTAGATATGGCTGGAAAGAGTCTCTTTCCTAGATAGGGATGGAAAGAGTTTCTTTACCGGATAGGGCTGGAAAAAGTCAAATTAATTTTTTCCCAATGAACAGATTGAAATAGACTGTAAATAATGAATTCGTTAACACGTTTAAATTGACTGCGATCCGCCTTGAAAGGATTCCTTGAGCTACGCAGAGAAGAAAAGATTTCCTACAAAAATTTAATTAACAATTTTGAAATTTTTCACTTCATTTACTTCTGAAAAATCACGTACATTTGTTAGCTTAAAATACATACTGGATTTATTTGGTTGTTACATTCCTTTGTGGATCAGTATTTATTTCCATGCAATGAATGGCTAAATGATCACTGTTCAATTATAAATGTTTAACCTTTGCATTTAGAAAGGATTTGTTTCGAATAAACGAGAATATTATCGAGAATATTCTTTTGTTTTGTGTTAATGGAATTCGTCCGAAACGGAGACAAAATTGCAAAAATGCAAGTTCACTTTTCGACTTCGGAGTGGATTAAAACGCACTCTCCTATATTGTATTGGCCAAAACAGAAATACCTGCGCTTTCACAAAAGTCCTTGTTTCCCCTTTTCCTCTGAAATGCGAAGTTTTTATGCTCTTTCGAATTCCATTAACTTCACTCGGCTCTGGCAGAAATGCGTCAATTCGGGCATATGAGTATTCTCAAAGGCAACTGCAATCTGGTGTTCTGTTCCTGCTTCATACTCATGGGTCGTAGTATTCAATTAATTTTTGAAGAAAAAAAATGCTTGCCGAAGAATTATCCTATTATTTTTTCGGAGAGGTTTATGGTTGAGTTTTTGCGGAATTCCGAACTCCCCGCGGGGAAGTAAATTTTACCCCGGATGTCAAAACAGCGCCCGAAAATATTTTTGTTCAACGTTTATGCTGCTTGGGCAATTTATTTGTCTCAGAGGAAAAGGCAACCTCAAAATTGGAATTTTTGAACTTTTTGATTTTCTCGCGTCTGATGCCCATTTTCTTCTTGATATTATGCTAATACTGTATAGACCAACCTTTAAAAACCTCTATAATTAAGTAATCCCCCAGCATCGGAATGAAATAATGAAAAATTGTTCTGTGTTACAGAAATTTCAATATCACGTTTTCGAATGCTGTTGGATGTTCTACGGCATACTTTCATGAGATTATTACAACAGCTGAATCACGATTTCGACCTGAATATTTGCGATGTAGAAAGTGGCTTTCAGTTGGAGCTCAGCCTCGTGAACCATTTTAATTTAAATGGAAAGAACAGACAGTACTTATAATTTTATTTCGTATAACAGATATAGAAAACGAGGAAAACATTTATGTGATGCTGGGTATATTGTAGTAATGCGTGGCTCATTGGTGTATTTTTCGATATTCTGAATTCTGTGCAATCATTAATTTGGAAATGAATGCACACAGAATTTCCATCAACATGAAAATAAATTCCGTGAATGGTACCCATCTTGAAAGCTGCACGTGTCAGTTTTCTTCTTGAAGTCCTCCTTCAGACGAGACAAACGTCGGAATGATTTCGAGTTAATTTACTTTTCGTCAGATTATCAAGGAAACGGGGGCCCATCAGGAATGATTAATTATTCATTCATTGAATCAAAAGTTTTCAGACTAATGTACCTCGAACTTGAAGGCAAACTGTAATGGAGAAGGAAGAGAACAGGAAATGGAGAATAAAGATGCATCGTAAAACCCGGGGAGGAAACACGACACACCCAAGTTGGAAAGAACAATCGATGCCCGGCTGCGTGTGCATTATGCGGTCGTCTTTGTGTCTCACCCACCCCGGCGGGGGTCAGGACAAGATACAACCGAATCACCTTACAACCCCCCCACCTCCTACCAGCATCCGATTCTGCGTGTTCACCGTCTTGGGGCTTTCCAGAACACCAGAAGAATTGCTTCTGCGTGTATTCTGAAGAATAAATGCTCCGAATATCGTTACTTTTGAACATTTAATTTAGGAAGAATGAGTGCAGAACTGATGTTTGTTACTTTTAAATATTTACAATTGATCTGAACTATATTGAATTTTATCAATATCCTAAAATAAATGAATTTGCATTAAAAGCTTCATGGAAATTTTACCAGGGATATGGAATTATGAGAAAATTAACTGCAAATTCAACCTTTTTGCCTTCCAGAAGATCTCTGGAAACTACAGTAATGTATACAGGTGGTACCTTTATTGCAATTCAACCATCCCGCAATTCAATGGTCAAATTTTCCAAGACACTGACTCGCGATTTGACCTTTTGCCCCAAAATTCACCACTTGCATTGCTGGGAAATGCTGGAAATTACATGTTTTTGGATCAAAATGTATCCTTTTTAAACCTCCTATTTGTGAATTTCAAGACCAAAAACCAGTTTGGATAATTTTTTTTGGATTTTGGCTGGATCCAACTGCTTTTGGACTACATGCAACTAAATCAAATACAGTCAACCCTCAATTTAGTGCCAGTCCACATGGTGACACAAATTTCCCTAAAACAAATCTCCTTCTTGATAAATTCCCCAGATTAGTGCCAACTCAGTGCCAAAAAAAATTACTATCCTGAATGAAAAATACGCCAAAATAAAAAAGTAAGGAATATTTCTAGGGAAATTATTAGGCTTTTACTGATAATCACATGCATATGTTCAAAATAATTTTTAAAATTTTTATTTCTGAATTTAGGGGCACGCAAAGACCAAGTTTGGCAAGAAAAATGTCAACGAAGTCACGCAGGCAGAGTATTGTAATTCAAGAGCCCGCATCTGAAGATCTGTTGAGCATAAAATTGGAATCCATACTAAATTTTTAATATTGATATGATGGAATGATTCTACTGCATTTTATGCATCATTTTCTGCACTTATTATACTGGTACAGTATAATGTTGGTTGCGGCGGGTGGGTTTTGAATCAGAACTGGAAACCTGGAAAGTTATACCGCTGTGTTTCAGGTCTCTTGAATATAAATTATGAAGGAATTTTGGAAAAGTCCCAATTTTCCAGGAATCCGGAAAATCAGAAATCGAACTTTGCTCCGTTGTGGGGAGGGCATTGCGTCGGAGCAGATGACGGACATCGTGTCTCTCACCGCTGTGAGCGTCTTCATCCCGTCATGCTTCAGCTCATGTCCATCCCCGTGTATCGTCTTTCATATTCTAGTCGTGTGACTGATTTATAAGTTTTATTCACCATTTTCTCTATTTCATGATGATAATGGTGTTTTCGATTCTCATGACCTTTTTGCGGTTGCGTGACTCCAACTGCTGAAGAATAATATTCAACACGGATGAATAACATGCTGTTCATCAAAAGTATCTCTCTGATGAACTCGAGGATATATTTCGCAGGTTTGATGAACAGTAAATTTTTTTTTACCATGATTGTATTCGTTTTTATCGTTTTAGAATTTCCTTACTTTTTGAGGTAAAGAAGAAAACTTGATGATGAATAGTAAAGCTGGCGGGACATTTGCAAACTTTGAATAATCTGCAATTTCTATGCAACCTTGGAGAATTTTATGAAGCCGCACAAGTTAGGAAGTCAGCAGAAGAAGAAAGATAATAAACTCCTGTATGAACTTCTCAGAGAACTTCATCGTCTGTAAACTCATAATGACCGTGATAATGAACAAACCAGAAGAGAGACAGGAAGAGATCCAATGCGGAAACCGGCGAATGGAATGAGAAACCTGCAGTTCGAATATTTGATATTTTTCCTACTCAAGGTTTTTTTTTTCACTGTTCGGGGAAAAAAAATTATGTATCAAGATGTCCAATCTTATCTGGAGAAAATATTTTAAATTGAAAATTCAATTCGAGGAGCTGGCTTGTACTGTATTCGTCTTCTGGGGTACTTCTTCGCTATTTTTATTTTCTCCGAAGATTGCATCGAATTCTTCTTTGCGAATCCCCGAATCCTGAGTTCAAATAACATGTCTACAAAATCTATAATTCTTGATTGCGAGAAACATTATTTTCCCTGTTTTTTGTTCCTGTGTCGTTCGTGCCCTTATTTTATGACACATTATCTTCGATTGCAAATGTAAAAAAAAAAAATTATTAAGAAATTAGTTTAAGGTAATTTCTGAAGGATCTGGATCAAACCAGTGATTTCCGCTCAACTGCACATGAACTTCACATAGAAAACTTTCGAGATTTTGAAAGTAATCATCCATCGGCATACAGATTTTCCGTCACTCGGTTAATGTACCTTTCGGATGATGCAATTACCGTTAGAGCGGATCGAGTCCATTATGCGAGGCATCACTGAACATGCGTCGCAAAAAAAAAGTTCGGCTATCTGCGTGTGGATCGATTCCCAAGAAGTTTCGGCGCCTATTGCCAGCCACGTTGGCGGCGGTGGCGGTGGCGGAACTCGTGCACCGACTCCCGAGTGGTCGACGAGTGGGAAACAATAAAAGCCGACACTTAACAAGGTACGAAGGGAGTGGTGTGTCCACTGTCCTGGCCCGCTTAATTGTGCATTGTTCGCGGGTCTTCCGAGTGCCGTTGACTCACTCCACGACCGCCACAGACAATCTTGAAACCAGCTGACTGACTGGACCCTCTTTCCCTCTTTCGGCTCTGTCGGAAAACCATAAATTAATGAGTAAAATATATATGTAGTGAGACCCCGAGATACGGACGTAATTGGTGCATCAAGAGTGTCCCTAAGTCGAGTCTCATTTTCCCTTAGACTTAACATTATACAATTTTTAATTGTTGTTTTATGTACAAAATACTCACTATAATTCCATGACAATGAAAACTGTCTCCCAATTTAAACTGATTCCAATCAATATATTTCTACACAATA
>CAJPEX010004551.1:2635-21027 GCA_905338405.1 Notodromas monacha | reverse complement strand
AGGTGGAAGGGGAAACGATGTGTTGATTTGTCCCCCACAAAGAATAAGCGTTCCTTTTTTCATTATTTCCCTTGTGACGTTTTGGGAGGAAGAAATTTGAACGTGTAATGTATATTTTCCTTTTTTTCCAAACGTGAAACGCGTTTAATCATCCACGAGGCTAAAAAAAACTTTTTTGGGAGTACACTGGTTTTTATTTCATTTAAGGCTCCTTTGACGAATCATGAGGAAAAAAAATGTATTGATGGTGTCAAGAATTTTTTGAAGCTTATTGTTTAAGATGTGTGGGGAATGGAAAAAATACAGACCAAATCAGATGTTTTCAGAAGCTCGTGTTTCTGTCATTCAATTTTGTAATCATTTAAGTTTTAAAAACAGAAAAAGACCACCAGGCAAGTTTTAAAACCAGAAGAAAAACGTTTCATGGAAAACTGTTCCATTAAATGCCTTCATATGCTTCATGGGTTCATCAAGAATTTTTTTTTAATTAACAAAATATCTTTACAATAGATCTTGCGATAGAATTTATTGCTCAACCAAGTAAATTCCTTAGGTACCATTCCCAATGACAAAAATTTTATTTGAATTTTTTCAACAATTTTTCAATGATGCTTTTTCTGTACTCCCAATGACTTTGTTGTGACAAGATTTCATTTTATTTTTGAATGCGTCATCAAATCTTTAGAATGCCAAAGTTGAATTGACATATCTCACTTGTTATACAGGGTGGACAAAAAAGGGAACTAATTTTTGAATCAGGATATCTCTCTCAAAAATTAAGCTAAAACACGGAAGGAAAGCTTATTTAATTTTCTCTCGAATTGTTTTGTTTTGTCTTGTAGTTTTTTTCATTGTTGAGTGTCATCAATTGGCCAAAAAAACCGTTTGAATTAAAACTTGAAAAAAAATATGTTACGCGTGATGCGTGACTCTTCAGGCGGCTAAGCTGCTGTCTCCAAAGCCTCCCAAAAGTTACATTAAAATTAGGCAAACATTTGCAAAAATCAATATTTCATTGATTTATTTTAACTTCTTCACTATAATGTTCATAGATTTTTATGTTCCATTCTTTCTGTTCCATTTATTTTAGATTTCAAATCCAAATTTATAAGCATTATTTGTGAGAAAAAGTTTGCATTGGGAAAAGTTTGAAAAAAAGTTGCTCAGAAGTGCCAGAATTGTATATATGCATACAGCTTCTCTTCCTCTGTGTATTGCGGTTGACCGCCACACAACAGACCTCCAGTACAAGTGTTCAACAGACTGCCACTGGAGGCAGTGTTCCCTTCCATGAAGTTAACTAAATCCACATAACTGGCTTCTGTTGGATTGAAATTGATGGTAAAAATTAAAAATTTCAATTTTGTAATAATTTAATTTGCTTAACAGACTTTTCACACAACAGACTAGTCTGTTGGACAAACCAAGTCTGTTGTGCAGGGGTTGACTATAAGTTTATGATTTTGGAGGTGGATGCAATTTTATTGAATCATTTTTGGAACTGAAGGTGGGTGAAGTATCTTTACCACAAAATAAGTCAAATGAGGCATTTAAATCAATCAGATATAGCTTCAAGTTTCTATATACTGTACTGCACTTTACTGTACACTTGTACAGTATTGTTAAAATCTGTTCTTGTGTTACTGAAAAAATTTCAAATTGCATGTTTTGCTCTATAAGGAAATAAGTACTGGATTTGAAATAAGAGCGATTCAAGGTGTCAGATAATGCCACTCATGCCGTCATGAGTGAGTAGGAGGACCTGTAGGTGGATTGTGGGGCATGAGGCATCAACCGTGTTTTCAGGTGACAGGGGGATGAGAAAAATAACGGGGAACACTGTAGTGATTCTTTAGTCATGATAAGGACCTTTTGTCTTTCTGGGTCTTGGCATCATTGTTCCCAGGCAGGAGGCCATTGTTCTTCTGCATCATTTGGTTGCTGTGGGAGGATCTTTAATTTTTTTTCTTTCCATCAATACATCGGGTATTTTTTCTTTTATTTGAGCCCCCCCAAAAAAAGCTGATCTGGTTCTCATGGCATTGTCTACCTAATGCTTTTCAGGAGTCTTTCAAACACCTTTATTGTTTTCGCTGTGATGAAAAGACCTCAAGTTTTTTTAAGGCTTCCTTGCAGTTTGTGAATTTCTGGTGCACATGATTCATCGCATCTTCACGCTAGATTTGTGAAAAAAATATGAATCCTGAAAGTTTCATTCAAGTAACAAAATGTTTTCCTTGATGCTAATGCTTAGCGAGTGATTAAACAGCTGAAAAGCAGTATGAATAATTGGGCATAAACCGTAATCGAGGTCTGATTTTTATTTGGAAAATTTCTCAGATTTAAAAGTCCAGAAATTGAATATACATATTTGATCAGGGTAATTAAATACTGTATCTGTTTGACAATTTTCTATTGAATCATTCCTACATTTAATGTTTGAGTCTAATCAGCAGCAGCTGCATGCTATTTTTTTCTGAAGGATTGCAGAAGCTCAATACAAGTGTTTGCCATCGCAAATCTTTCAAAAAATATCTTGCAAGTTTCTTATTTTTTCCTTGAAGAAGATGAATGAGGGTTTTCTATCTTTCCTAGCACGTATCAAGTAAAGTAGCCAAAATTTGGCCAATACTGTAGCACAGTTGATTATGAACCACCCAGCAAGCAAAGTTCAAACAAATGTAACCTGCTTTTTTGGATCAATATACAGGGTCGGCCAAAAAAACGAACACATTTTAAAATTAAGATATCGTCATAAAAAATTTAGCAAAAGCAATGAAAAAACACCAAATAAAAGCGTATTAAATTATATTTCAAATTGTTTTTTGTTTTATAGTCCCAAGTGTCATCAAGCAGTTACAAAAAGCCCTTCGAATGAAAACTTTAAAAAATTTTGTCAAGCAATTCACGCAAGGTGTCATAAGTTGATTTGAAATGCCAAAAATGCATTGCTATGACCACCATCATGCACATTTTGGAACAAAGAAAAACTGTTGTCCCATACTTGTGGATATTTAGTACATTTTGAGGGCATATTTAATTTGAAAGATTTCTATTCTACAGTATCAGCATGATTTTGAATGAATTGCTCCCCCAAGCTCCTCCTAAAACCTCATATTAATATTTGTCATAAGTGTGTGTTTTGACGGATATTTTTCCAAAGACTCCCTCTTTTTCCTATCATGAGTGGGCTGAAACCAAGGCATTTTCTCATTTCTCTGCCTGGCCCACGATCAAACCTTTGTTCTGAAGCGTGATAACCAGAGCAAAGCATTGAAGTTTGATATCTGCTCCACTTCTTCCCACTGCTGGGGCTGTTGTAGCTGCTGCTACTTGGATGTTAAAGGTTGATGCCCTTATATTGATTGCTGGTGCGTTTCTTACTGTTTTCCTGCTTAATTTATATTGCGGTCGTCCCACTGCTGCTCTTGTCACATAAGCTAATCTACTTAATAATGTGCTCAGTCTGTTTCAATGGAACCTGCCTTTGCTTTCTTGGCTACAGATAAAAAGTCATGTGAGTGTAAATCTTGTACAAATTATAACTTCTTCAAATGAGTGAAGAAATCAAGGAAGTTGAAGCACAAATGATGAGTTCACAACATGTATACAAGCCTTTTTGCTTAACCCTATGGCAGCATAATTCTTCACTTGACATTATGAAATTAACAAAATGTACTGGGAAATACTGTGTACACTAGATTGGGAAATAACTATATTTTTTCTATCTGTGAAAAACAATTAGGGAAAGCTAAAAGAAACAAATAATTTCTCCCATATAACGGCTGATTTTTTCAGCTTCTTTCAGCCATGGGATTAACTTGGGGTATCTGCTAAGCTTTGCCAATTTTCCTCGCATAGTTTATCTGAATACTTTTGGCTCAGGCCATTTTGATGACCGTTGGTCAAAGCAAAACACACCAGCCTGCAATTATCCTGGTATCACTGTGCAATTAAAATGGAACATATAACTGCTGCCATTGAAGGATTAAAGGCAGGGGTCTAGAAATGGTAGTCTGCAGTGAGCAGAATAGAAATTGGCTAAAGACTGCAAGAATTGCCCAGCACGCTATTCTTGCAAGTTTGTTGAGGGAATTTCCTCTTGACATCTTTCTCAAAATTTTCATTAATATGGAGGTTAACCATGCTCTGCTCCCAATTCTTGTGCAAATTGCTCTAAGACAATCACTTAGAAGTGTTAGAACTGGTGCCAGTCTGCAGAATTTTTTTTCTGGCCCCTGGGACAGCATATCCTTCAGCATCATAAATTTATCAAAGTTATTACTAGAGGCTGTTATCTTCATCTGCAATTTTGGAAAGACAGTGGAAGTTATTGAAATTATTAGATGAAAAATAAAAACTGCTGGGTTTTCTCCCAGCAATAAAACTTCCCACAAAGTTTCACTTGCTGAAAAAAAGTACAGTATATCCATTCTGAGAAACTTTTCAGAAGCCCAACAGCTTTTTAATTTTTGAATACAGTGAGACCCCCACATGCAGATGCCTCGACATGGGGACAATTTGACGTATGGACATTTATTTTTTAGCAAAAAGATAATAAAAAAATACCCGACATGAGGACACTGACTCAACCTGGGGACATTGCAGGATAAAATTCCAAAATAAATTTTAGGTAAATTGATTTTTATAAGGCTTAATTGCAAGAAACAGATGTTTCCAACCTAAGATCTATGCAAGAAAATTTTTTTAGTACTTATCCCATCATTTTCCCATCCATTCAGCTAATTTAAAAAATGCCCTATAGCACAGAGGGACTTCCTTCTATAGCTCTCTTTGTGGCATGGATGTTATTTTTCTAGATGCCAACTTCTCAATTTACTGTACAGAGGTACACAATTCAATGTTCCAAATGTTCTTATTGGTTTGAAAAGATATTCATTGAATCAAATTCAAGTGGCAAAATTGTTTTCATGAAATTCTGAAGAATATTTCTCCCATAAAACACCAATTAAAAATTATACAATGTAAGTCTATGGGAAAACAAGATTTGACTTGGGGACAATCCGACATAGGGACACTCTTGATGCACCAATTATGTCCGCATCTGGGGGTCTCACTGTACATTCCACCATAGCTTTTCATTCCTAGTTCTTGACTGAATTTTTGAAACAAACATTTTGGTTGGAGGACTTTATAGCAGGTAATCAAAGAAAATAATTTCTGGTCTGCAAAAATTGCATGGAACTTGGTCATAAAAAATTTTTGTTTAGTCGTAAGCATGCTGCGGGCTTTTGCTTCATGATACGTTTATAGGCGCCGTCGATTCAGGCGTGGCGATTCCGTCTCCTCAACATCACTCCTTTCCATCGGTCCAATTATATATACTGTATAGCTGCAAACTAGCACGCAAGGAAAACGGGACGCCTTCGAGACGCTGGCGAAAAGCGGCCGCCGCCGGATCGTGACGTACCTATTACTCCGTGACACGCTGCGAATCGACTTCAGTCGCCTTTCGGGCTTCAGCTCAGAAGTACACACGTGCTTGAAATGGCGGTTTGTCTTGCTGAGATCGTCCTGCGTTCACATTGCAAGAAATGCATCTTTATATAGTGCTTCTTTTTTTTCTCCCAATATTATTCAATTTATATCTAGCTTTCTCCTGGCGAAATCGGGGTCTGTTTCTTGGCGGCAGTGGACAAATTTGAGTCCACCTAGAGAAATTTTTTTTCAATGCAGGCGGAATCGCGTTTTATTACAGTGTAGAAATTGTGGGTCTTGAACGAAATCAAAATATTTAAAAAATTTCTGAAGCGAAATTCGCAGACGAATAATAGAAAGCTGTAAATCATTAATACCTCGAATATAAGAGGTTTGTGAAATAAATTATGAAATAAATTCCTCTGATGAAACAGGAGAGGTTTCCTAACGAAATCAGTGCCAATTTAATTTATTTTCAGTACCGCGATGCCAAGATTTTAGATTTGATGCCAAAATTTCGTGAAAACATTGTTTTGTCGTGTCATTCCAGCATATATCTATGAAAAAGTAATTTTCACGTTTAACGTTAATCAAAATTAATTTTAATGGGAAACAGTTTATGTTGCAGCGAGAGCAAGAAGATAATTTTGAACGAAGGACCCGCTTTATTGCTAGAAATTTCGGTTGATATTATAGATTTGTTTTTACTGCTTCAGGCTTTGTTATATGTCATCGGAATTTTCGAAATTTGAATTTCTCCACGTGATGCCTGGTACTGTGAGAAAAATTCGTTGAACTGAGAAATGCTTAATAACGGGAATCTGCGTGTATACTGTATTTCCATTCGGCGCTGGAGGAAAAGTGGAGTTGCTTTCACATCGGTGACGAGAACCTGCAATTTTTTATAATGCTTCGGATGAATATATATAGCTACAGTTTAAGACCAATGCCCGCCTTTTCTTTCCCTTTTCAAGTATTTTTTTTTTATTCTTTCCACAGAGAAAGTGTTCGACTCATTTATTCTCCCCTTGTGATTTTCCCAGCGCCCGCGGCGCTGTGTGTGTTGCTGAAATCCAGGTGAGGAATATTTCAGCAAAATATCTCAAAACCGTACCATTAACTTTGATGTATAACGGTTTTGATGGGAAGAAACGAAAACAAATGAAAAATCCCACCGGTCCCAGCATCAATTGACTCACATTCAATGACCCATAACGGTTTCGTCCCTTTCCACAGCCCCGACCAAGAAAAAAACCCAGGTGGTCATTAACAAGAGCTGCCCTGCAAGTTATACGCCTCATTATCCTCCTCTTCCTTGGGCAGATTCGGTTCATGGTCTTTCTTGATGCCATAAACTTGTCGCTGTCCTCTTTTTTTTTTTATAATTCGAGTTATTATTCATGATATAAACAGGATGAAGCAGTGGTCGGTGTTGTGTGTAGCAGCCTTGGTGCTGTTGGTGACAGTGGGTGCTGATGGAGACTTGCCACAGCAGGACCAGGGTCCAGTTGAGCAGGAAATTCCTGCTGGGGAAGATGTCCAGGCCAGACAGGGATCTGGTGGCAACAGGCCAGCCATTGGGAATGGGCAGTTGCTGAGCAACCTGCTGCAGCCACTGAACCCCGGCAACTTCCTCAACAATATTTTGCCCGGCAGATCTGGAGAAAGTGAGGATACACAAACTGTTGGCTCTTTTCATCTAAATGTCAATTTTCTCATATTACTGGCAGATATAAGTGCAACTGGCCCCCAGGGCAATAAAATGAATCCATAATATAAGAGAACATTTTTGCGCTAAGAAGGTTCTCATATATTATTACCATTAATAAAGTTCTGGTTGGTTGAAACATTGGTTGAAACACATTTAATCCATTCGAGAAACTCACAAAATTCCTCAAAGACCAGGAACCTCAAATATTTCATCTTCATTATTATAAAATTATTGGAATAATATTAAAGTAATCGTGGCAATTATGAGTTCTTAACTTGCCCAAGACAAATAGATTCACTGTTACCAACCTTTACATTTGCCTGATTCGAAAAATCCAAAGTTTAAAATTAAAACGCACTGAAATTCTTCCCAATTTATTCTGGGATTATTTTTTATGTTTGGCAATTTTTTTCACGTGAGCCACTGATTTTGTTTTGTCAATATTCATTCTTCAAGTCTATAGTTAAATCACTGTAATGTATATAGCCAAAATGGAAAACCTATCCAGAATCCACTTGCGGAATAAAATAACCATGACCAAATTAAATTTGATGGTCACTGCATTTCTCGATTTCAAAAATCGGTTTTGCAGTCTTGAACTCTACCACTCACGGAGTTGAAACAGAGCTAAAATGTATGTGGTGTTATTCTCGTTTTTTTTTCAGGGAGGCAGATTGGTGAACAGTGCCAATTTTCATCAGAATGCAATGAAGGAACTACCAACTCAGTCTGTTTCAATGGAACCTGTCTTTGCAACCTTGGCTACCGGTACATAGCTGACACAAAGAAGTGCATCGCAGGTACAGTATCTTTGAATAATGATCAATAGAAGGCATGATGAATACTATAATTTGGTTCCAATTTTGCAGTTGACACCTGTCCGTCATGCCCAACTGACAAGTGCAGCTCTGGCAGTGATGTTTACTGCAACGGCACCTGCATAAGTGAGTAGAAATTGCATTTTCAATGATAAGATTTCTTTTTATTCTTTCATGGATATTTTTGAGTAATATATGTGCATCAAAAAATTGCAGTGCTTCAAATAGTTTAAATCAGTGTTCCCAACCTTTGGTCATTGCACATGAGTGTTTTGATTGTACTGTACTCCACATGAGATTTTCTTCAGCATGATAACTTAATCAAAAATTGCAACGAAGTCTGTTATCTTCATTTGAAAATTTGAAAAGAAAATGGTAATTAAAATTATTTCAGAAAAAATAAAAATTGGCTTTTTGCCTAATAAAACTTGGGTACCGGGTCATCTGCCAGTTGGTCAAATCATGGCCACGCACCTGCCAGTTGTCAAGCGCCAGTCGGTCTAACCGCCAGCCAGGGCAGTTCTTGGCCTTGCCAATCCCCAGTCCACCCATTGCAGTCCGGTCACCTGATTGTTGGGGCATCCGAACAATTGGGTGACAAGAATCATGCTGATTCTTTCTAGAATTTGGTGAGCAGAATGGTATCCTACCACAGATTATTATTTTTTTTACAAAATTTCATCTTATAAACATTTTCACAAAAAAAAAACTCATCAAACCCATCTAACTTAACCTAACATATCCTAACCTAACATAACATAAACTGACCTAACCTAACCTAACCTAATATTGCTGAAATTTTGGGGGAAAAAACTCTGTGGTAGGATACCATTCTGCTCACTGAATTCTGAAAAAAAAATCAGCATGATTCTTGTCACCCAATTGTTTGGGTGCCCTGACAATCGGGTGACCAAACCGCAGTTTGGTGGGCTGGGGATTGGCAAGGCCAAGAACTGCCCTGGCTGGTGGTTGGACCAACCGGTGCTTGACAACTGGCGGGTGCGTTACCGTGAATTGACCAACCAGCGGCTGACTGGACATGTAAAACTTGTACAACAAACCAACAGATTGTAGCCTGCTGAAATAATTTTTTTTTCTTCAAGCCCACCCTTCTAATTGTTTGAAAACATTCCACTATATAATAATTGCTAATTCATTGGTTCTTATTTTTTTGAAAAAGCATAAACTTTAAAAAAGGTTTCACAGCAAAGCTTTACTGCTTGAGGCTTCAAAAATTGTAAGTAACTGACAGTCTGCAGACATCTTTTGGAAATTTGCTGGTCTGCAAACAATGTTTGGAAAATTTGCTGGTCTGCGGGTCCAAAATGATTGGGGAAAACTGCTTTAAGAGTTTTAATTGGGACTAAGATTTCTCAAATTTACTCAAATTGATTTCTCAAGTGGATTTTTTTCATTGAGCATCACGCAAAATAAAGAATTGGACTGAATTTTTATCATCCCCTTCCTTATAGCTACATTGAAGAGCATCAGTGTGAAGGGTGTGGGTGAGGCAGGATTCGTCTTCTCTAGTCCCAACTGGCCGCAAAATTACCCGGCTGGTACTGATATGTACTATTGCATCACTGCATCTGCTGGCCGCAAAGTCAACATTCAATTCAACTGGATGGACTTGGAGACCAACTGTGGCTACAACTGTGACTATGTCAGGGTAAGTGACACTTTTGACTATAAGGAAGTGAGCTGATGAAATACTGTACTACAATAATTCAAGGATCAATCATCCTTGAAGAAGACACACATCTTGCTTTTTTGTGTGTGAGGTTTGCCCTTCATAGTTCATGCATCCCAGTTTTTCCTGCTGCACAAGGATTTAAAAAATGCAAATTTTCAGCCTATAATTTTTGCTTTGACCATTATTACTCACAGACCGAGAAACTGCTGGGTTCCAAAAGAACATGTTTTTTTCTGATTTTGATCCCAATAGACACTCTTGCATGAAATACACCCATTTCTCAATTTTCTCATTATAAAATTTACTACTCATGTTGTAACCAAAAAATTTTGTATTATTGAACTATATAGGCACACACTCTGCCTCATTATTAAAAAAGTACACAAGGTATTATGGCAAAGAAAAAATGATTTACTAGTGAATGAATGAACAGAACACTTTATTTGCCGCTTTTCAGCATTCACAAGGCATAACCAAGACTCCCACATCCAAACCCCCTCCCCACCCAACNTGAACAGAACACTTTATTTGCCGCTTTTCAGCATTCACAAGGCACAACCAAGACTACCACATCCGAACCCCCTCCCCACCCAACCCAAATCCCCACAAAGACATTTAATCACTTCAAAGCAGGAAACAAAGCACAAATTGATGACAAAAAAAAGAAAGAACACACTCCACAGAATAAAACTTGACATCTGACATGTTTGCATACAGCCACTCATTTCCTGACATTGAAAACAAATTAGCAGTAAACGTTATCTAAAGCACAAGTTCTTCAGCTTGCTTCTGTATGAGGTTTAGTCGAATGAACAATTTAGAGAAAATCTTTGATGATAAATCATATAAGGCCAAAAGTTTATCTTGATCCTTTGAGATTTCAGAAAGTGTCTCTTCATTGAATTTCAGTACTTTTAAATCTTTCTTGAGCTGATTTCTGTCCATATGAAATGCTGGACATAAGAAGAGAAGGTGCTCTGGTGATGCACAAACTGATGTATTTATGCTGCAGGATTTACACCACTTAGTAGTGTCGGGAGAATTTAAATGAGGTGAATGGCATATTTTTCTTGTTGCATAGGTTTACAATGGCTGCTTTGGACACACCAATGAGCTTGTGGCCTTCTTCCATGGAGACAATGTGAGGTCCAGGGAATGTGTTACATCCTCCTGCAACCAAATGCTGGTGCATTTCCATTCTGATTCTGATGATCAGAAGGCCAACAGCCAGAGATCAGGTTTCATGGGTCACATCAGAGAGGCTACATACACCAATGACCTCTGCAACAAATGCAATCAGCAGGAATGAGAGCAATTCAGACTCTTTTTCTCACATTTCGCGTCGTTTGTTTTCCCTTGAAATTTGTTGTTATTTATTGGCTGCTGGCTGAGTATAAAGGGTGAATATTCATCATTTTCTGTTGAATCCAGTTATTTACTTCCCGTACAGATTTATTCGAAAATCGAATAATATTTTATTTGAGTTCTTTTTCTTGTGTAAAATTGAGGACGATTATCTCATTTTGCTGAGATCAGCTTGTATATAGTCATACAGTATTTCGATACGTGCCTGTTTTTTTCTCATTCTTCTTTTTAAATATTGAAAGCGGATTCCAGTTGCAGAGTAGAGAATTTGTGGGTGTAGGACAAAAATGAAATTCGGAATAAATATACGGATTTTCAGAAGCGAAATCCGCTGGTAAATATCTGTATAAAGAACAGCAGTTATTGCGAAAAAGAATTCGTTGATTATGAGATACAGTAATTTTTGCGGACGAGGTAGCAAAGATTTTCTGGCAAAATCAGTGCCAAATTCAATTCTTTTTTTGGTACAGAATAAAAATTTGATGCCGAGATCTCGTTAAAAAATTGCTTTGCCATGTTGATAATCCCAGCATGTGTATTACAGAAAAAAGCTATTTTCACATTTGATTTACAAGATTTACAGAAATTAAAAAATACATTTCTGAAGAGAAAATATGTTGTTGAGCGTGGAAAGACAATTTTGAACTTAGATTTTGTATTTGCTGAAAATTCCGGTTATTCAATCATATTTGACTGCTTTTTTATGTTCCTGGCTTTGTTATATCGGGATCTTTCTGAAATTTGAAATCCTCCTCTTAGTACCGGTGAGAAAAGTTCGTTGAACCGAGAAATGCTTAATCACGGGAATCTGCCTGCATTTTTTTTTTTTGTTCGACGGTGGGAAAGTGGATGATTCGCTTTCACACTCGTGACGCATCATCATCTGTTTTTAGGTGCTTTTTTCTGATGAATATTGCTGCCGTTTAGGATAAATGCCCGCGTTTTGCCTATTTTTCTTTCTCTTTTGAAATAGGAAATTATTCGTCTTTGATGCTTTTCCGCAGAGAAAGTTGTTCGATTCATTCCTTCTTCCCCTGTGTATTTCCCAGCGAAGGTGGCTCATCCGTGTGTGTTGCTGAAATCTAGATGAGAATAATTTTAGAGAAATATGCTGAAAATCGTCGAATTATACTTATTATTTATAATTTTTTTTAATTGTTAACGGTTATCCGCGGAGAGTTTTTCGGCGGTTTATGTTATTCCTATTCTGGAATTAAATGTATGTGCATGAAAACTTTTGGATGCATTAACACTGCTTTATTTCTGTATTTTACTAGTATTATATATTTATATGTACTGTTTCATCGGAGAAAGAAAGAATGATTATGCACCCACTGAATATACAGTATAAATTTAAACTTCTTTTCAAATAATTGCATGACTGCGGTTAGGGCTTTCCTGAACTTGATGTGATGTTTATAAATGAACAATAACTCCGAAAAAAAAGTAAATTTGCGAATAGATTATATAAAACTGAAAATTAAAATCAGTGGGGTGCAGTTGTGCATCCGGCATTCAAAAGATTCCAAACGGAAGGATTAACTAATTTGTTGTAATTTTGAATTGCTGGAAATTAGATCGAACTCGCCATTATACCAGAGGTTGGAGGAATTCGAATTTGCATCCTTCTTTTAAATTTACCTTTCGAGACTAAACGTGTAAAACTAACGTTCAGCATTTGCACATTCCACACTTGAGTGACACTAGTTCTTGTTTGTCCTGTCAGACGTCTGTAATTCCAAAAGTAAGTTTCTTAACCAATACGTGCTCATAAAAAGTCTCGTTTCTCAAAATAAATCCGAGGTATGATAATCCTAACCTAATCTGAGAAAATTAACTGAGGAAAATGACACAGGTACTGGATCAAGGCGCTCCTTTCTCTCAAAAAACGTTCCGCTTCTGAAGATAAATTGATAATTATTAAAACGGAAAAAATTTTAAACGTTCCCCTTCTGAGTGTAAATTGAGAACTATCAAGAATAAATCTTAAAACGTTCCGTTTCTGAGCATAAAATGAGATTTATCACGAAGAGATTTTAATTAGCATTAAATGAAGCACGAGTTATGCTAATCGAAAAAAATCGAGGAGAGGAATATATAACGAAGAATTGGTCCACGTGGACAGACAAAAGATGCCCTATCAATTGCTAGGGAAAGAGAGCAGGGAAGAAAAAAAACAAAAACAAAGGAAAAATCCCACCAGTCCCAGCATCAATTGACTCACATTCAATGACCCATAACGGTTTCGTCCCTTTCCACAGCCCCGACCAAGAAAAACCCAGGTGGCCATTAACAAGAGCTGCCCTGCAAGTTATACGCCCTCATTATCCTCCTCCTCCTTGGGCAGATTCGGTTCATGGTCTTTCTTGCTGCCATAAACTTGTCGCTGTCCTCTTTTTTTTAATTCGTGTTATTGTTCATGGTATAAATAGGATGAAGCTGTGGTCGGTGTTGTGTGTAACAGCCTTGGTGCTGTTGGTGACAGTGGGTGCTGATGGAGACTTGCCACAGCAGCAGCAGGACCAGGGCCCATTTGAGCAGGAGACGGATAAATTAACTACTTCGTTGTAATTTTTAATTGCTGGAAATTAGATCAAACTCGCCATTACCAGAGGTAGGGGAGGAAATAGAATTTTCATCCTCCTTTTAAATTCACCTTTCGAGAGTAAACGTGTAGACAGTAGAACCAATGTATTTGCACATTTCACACTTAAGTGACACTATAGTTCTTGTTTGCTGTCCTGTCAGACGTCTGTAATTCCAAAAGTAAGTAAGCAAAGTAAAAGACCCCTTCTGCTGCTATTGAAGTCAATGCCAGACAGATATCTGATGGTGGCAAGTGGCAACAGACCATCGCCCATTGAGAATGTGCAGTTCCTGAGCAACCTGTTCTTGCAGCCACTGAACCTCATCAGCAGCAACTTCTTATACAATATTGAGAAAGTTGCGATGATAATGCAAATTTTTTTGAGAAATTTTGCACAAATAACTGTCATTTGTTTATATGGAGCAAAATTGAAAATTCAAAAAGCTAAAATTAAAAATTTAAATGTATTTTTCCCCCAATTCATCCCCGTTTTTGAAAAAAGTTTTGCATTTTTCACTGTAACTTAGTGAATTTTCAAGCTTTTTCAAAATTTCAAAAAGGAAAACATGGCTAACATAAAGGCGCTTCTCATGAAGTTCTACAAAGTAATTTTGCTTAAAAATTCGATTTTTGCCAAATTTTGAAAGTCCCCACCACTGGAAACGGGACCCGCCTGCAGGCTAAAAAGGAAAACATGGCTAACATAAAGGCGCTTCTCATGAAGTTCTACAAAGTAATTTTGCTTAAAAATTCGATTTTTGCCAAATTTTGAAAGTCCCCACCACTGGAAACGGGACCCGCCTGCAGGCCTCTCTGATGGGGGCTCTGTGGGAGGGAGGTAGGGGGCAACTGGGAAGGGAAGGGTGCGAATTCACTCACCAACGCAGAGAGATTCTGCTCCAAAGTATTTTTTTTCATGCTGCTGTATATGACTTTTACCCAATTCTCAATTTTTCATTTCAAATTTTCCTGCTCATTCTTTTCTCTAAAACATTTTAAAATATGTATTAGGCACATATTTTGCTTCATTATTTACAAGCGCACAAAGTACCACGGTGAAAAAAGAGGAATTGTTTCTGCAGAGAACTTTTTAAAGTGGTGGATGGCATGTTTCCTGTTCCATAGGTTTACAATGGCTACTTTGGACACATCACTGAGCTTGTGGCCTTCTTCCATGGAGGCAATGTGAGGTCCAGGTACATCCTTCTGCAATCAAATGCGGGTGCATGTCCATTCTGATTCCGACGATCAGAACTCAGAAGGCGCCAAGAGCCAGAGATAAGGTTTCATGGGTCACAGCATCAGATAGGCTACATAAATACCAATGACCTCTGCACCAAATGCAATCAGCAGGAATGTGAGCAATTCAGACTCCATTCCTCGCATTTCGCGGTTCTCTCGTCGATTTTTTGTTTGTTTACTGTTGCTTTTATTTATATTGGTTGCTGGCAAATCAAAAGGAGAATATACAGGCATTCATCATTTTCAGTTGAATTAAGTTCTTCAATCATTCTGACTCGGATCAATCTGAGTTGAGTTCTTACCACGTCAAACCGTCAATCGTTAGCCCTGTCAGGTTTATTAGAAAGTATGGCGACGTATTTGAAGATCAAGGAAGAAACACCCTGTACATATGATGCTGTGTGAACAAGCAATGAAGATGCGAAGGAGCGACCTCTTTGATACATCTACGCGAATGAACCAAAAAAGTTTCTTCCGCAGATGAGCGTGTCGTTCAAAATACAAATTGAAAATTTTATTGGTGAGGATGCCCTTGAGACTCATATGCCTTCCGAAAAATCGCAAATGTGCCATTTTTTCTTAAAAAATGAAGCTAAAAAATGCATTAAAGAATGCATGCTTCTTTAAAAATCAACCAAATCATTTCACTGTGATCGTTCTGCGAAGTAGAGGGAAAAAATCTGAAATAATGTACAATACTTTTTTATTTTTAAGAGATGACTCTAATTTCATCCCCCTCTGCTTGGTGAGAAGATTGATGTTCTACTCAACACCTTTTCGGCAGTCATCAATAAATAATGTTTTTTTTTCAGCTCTTAAAAAAGCAGGATTCCTCTTGGATATTTTAAATAGACATACACAAAAATAGCACTCGGAGCTATTGTTTCCATAGAACCAAACACTAAATCAAAACTGATAATGGTTTTACAGCCTATTTGGAACTACTCTATTGTCACGTATTAACTGTTTTTACGACTTTTAATCTCCTGAATTTTGCCTTTTCGTTTAATAAGATTTGACTTAATAAGAACTACTTCGGGAAAGAGTGGATTTTTAAATTTAAACTCAATCTGGCTGCCTTGAAACTTGAATGCTTCTTATAATATCGCTGAACCATTTCCTCTGATTCCAAATCTCTACATTTAATTTTGGCTGCAGCCGAAATGAAGGCTTCAAGCTCAAAACTTTTGAATAACAGGTCTACAGAAAAGAACCCCTTTTGATCAGCAGAATGGATTTCAAGTATACAAATTTTTGAAATGCTTTGAGAAGACTTTTGTTTATATTCATGAGCAATGAATGACTGATCAAAGACAGAAATTGATGGTTGTTGTCCGGAAGACTGGATTCCTTTCCCACAGAATCCCAAAAAGTGCTCTCAATTTTTGTTGCATTTGACGAAAAAGATACAATATATCCAACTAAACAATTTCACAATTACTAATGCTCATCTCAAAAGTATGGGTGACAAAACTCAAGCCCAATAAAATGTACAACTCAGCACAGTACAAATCACGATGGCTGTCGTCAATGCTCATGATAAAAGGAAAGAGGAGAGAGAAAAAAAACAAAAACAAAAAACCATGGAACGTGAGAATATTGGATATATGTTGTGAGTTGCTGACAATAGAAAAAGAAGGTGGAACAGGGTCAAGCAGAGTACCGATACCACCTTAAAGGAGGGCAGTAAGGCGAGTCCCTAAGTCACAGTACCCACAATTTTCTTATTAATTTTCGCTGTGAGATTTCAAATACAGTGTCTATATGACAATCCTGAATACGTTTATCAATATTTAGTTGTGTTCACCTAAACGTTTTTTTTTTCCTTTTTTCTGAGCAATTTAATCCTGCATTCCGGGGTTTCGGTGGAAACAATGTGAACTTTGTGAAAGAGAACGTCGGCAGCTGTACTTGTCTCTGAAATGTCACTAAACCACCTTTTTCATCAAATGGACAAGTATTTGGCATACGACATTACTTTCTGGGGAAGAAACTTGAATTTTGTGCCGAATCCCTCTCCCAAGAATTTTTTTTTTGCGGAGAAAAGGGACTCACAGAAAAAAATTTTCACATGAGTTTTAACCGACCGGGTTTTTACAAGGTTAAGGTTTTTCAAAATTATATTTTGAAGGTTTACAAAGGGTTTTAAAACCTTTTATCTTTACTTTCCAAACAAAAACGGAGAAGACCAAAAATTTTAGAATAAAATTCAGGATGGTCAGAGCACAATCTCGTCAGGATGATTTTTATTCCATACTTACAACTTTGAAATTCA
Source organism: Notodromas monacha (assembly GCA_905338405.1). Taxonomy (NCBI): domain Eukaryota; kingdom Metazoa; phylum Arthropoda; class Ostracoda; order Podocopida; family Cyprididae; genus Notodromas; species Notodromas monacha. The sequence goes on along the minus strand of CAJPEX010004551.1, from coordinate 3,897 downwards.
AAATTCTGAGCTGAACACTATAGAAAAACGGCATGTGTCACATGAACATCTAACAAATATTCACCTAGTACAGAGACTTAAAAGTAAAGTGTAATGTTTTTTTGACATGTTGTTTTCCGTAGGCCCTTGCCTAAATAAAAAGGACTGACCCAAGTAAGTTTGGGTAGACTGAACCCAGGTAGCCTAGGATAGCTCGTCACAAGCCCAACCTTTTTGTGCTCTCACAACGGCAAATTTCCATAAAATTTTCGGTGGACTGGCAAATTCCCAAAAAATTGTCTGTGGACCTGCAAAGTTTCATAAAATTTGTACAGATTGAAAAAAATGTTGCTTGATAGACTTTATTGCAGGTGTATATAAAAGTTGTTGCTTCTTGCAAAAATTAAATTGAGCACCTATGAAGCAGCTATAGCTGAAGGTAATCAAAAAATTAGAAAGTTGAACATTAAAAGAATTTATTTCACCAGGTAAACATTGTGCCTGAAGTACTGTTATAAGGATAAAAGCCACCTTTCATGTTCAGCAAATGCTTTCAACTGCTTGTCTTTCCAAAGTTTTAGATAATGATAACAGATAACAGAATTCAATGCTACTTTTCATAAGTGTTGAGCTGAAAATTTCCTGCAGACTGAAAAAAAAAACTTCTGCAGACTGGCGCCAGTCCACAGACCACTGGTTGGGGAACACTGCTGTACAGACTGTACAGAGTATATAGCCAATGAAATCAATACAAAGTAATGTGACACATAATAAACATTTGACAAATCAATCTCAATTTGTCCTTGTTTTTGTTTTTGCTTTTGGAAATGTTTAACAAACTTCACTCACTGTAGCTTTTCTCACATTATTTCAGGACAATGTCCGGAGATTATGAGAGTGATAACCATACAGAGAAAAGAACAGCATTATTGAAGTTTCTTGGCAAGCTCTGATGGTGTCATAGATTTCCAAGGTCTGGTGTATGGTACTGTCATGGCTCATTGGGTGTGGTTTGCCCAAACAGTTTAAGTCATTTGACTGTTTTGTGTAACTTCAAATCTTTGCTGTTGTGCATTCGCAGGTATTTCTGCATATGTGAAAAGTGTTGGGTGACATTGCCTTGTTGGCCTGCAAATCCTGAGATGCTTGATTAGCCAGCAATGTCAACCAAAGACGAAAAATTTGGTGTGGACGTGAGTCCGGGTGTTCCAAAAATCTTTGTCTCGTCAGCCCAGCAGCTACCCCAGGAAAGCCACGAGATGGAAACCGAGTCCAACAGAGAT
>CAJPEX010004550.1:2758-21034 GCA_905338405.1 Notodromas monacha | reverse complement strand
CCCCATTTCTGCTTCATCCCGTTTCCATCAACCAACTGGAAACCTATTTTCTTTCTCTGGACTCGCTTCTGGTGCTTCAAATGCAATTTACGGCTGATTTTTTTTTAAATCGCCAGAAAATCGGACATTTCTGACCTTTAAACTTTTTTGGAAATATATGTGAGAACCTACAGAAAGCAAGATTTATTTATAATGCTTCTTACACGTGACTATGATTCGTGAATTACGTGTTTTAAATTCTAACCTAGCATTATTTTTACAAGGAATAGTTCGAAAGCTGGTCAGTGCAGTTGCGTGAAATTGTTTTTACTATACAGTACCTAAAATAGAGTTCCGAGTCAGAATCTAACCATAATGTGGATTGAAAACAAGAATTGAAAAAATGTCCTTACCAAATTTTCAAGGATTTTTTCCTTTTTAGACACAAATTTTCACAAATTGAGACTCGCTTCTGGTGCTTCAAATGCAATTTCCGGCTGATTTTTTTTTAATCGCCAGAAAATCGGACATTTCTGACCTTTAAACTTTTTTGGAAAAATATATGTGAGAACCTAGAGAAAGTTTTTTTGTCAAACGTTTGGCAATCATTTTGGAAAAACTTCACTCGTAGAATCTTCACCAAAACAACATCGACGATCAGAATCTTTTTAAATTGAATTTTGGTTTGCAGACTTACTTTTCATGAATTTGACATACTTCACAAAGCGTATAGACCAGCCGCAAATATGCGTCTTTCGCAATTGCAAAAAAATCCGTGTTCCCTACTTCACTGTTATGGTCGTAATTTATATTATTCTGCCTTTTTATTTCCATTTCAACGTAGGTGAAAAATTTTTCTTCACCGTGGTCGAAAAATTTTCAAATAAATCACCCGTATCGAGATTGGAACCATCTCCTTTCATCCAACAAGAGAAAATTTGAAAAGACAAACCATTTGAAAGATCCTGTCGTAAATATGATTAGACCTAAGCACTTGACATGCTAAACAGAGATGAAATCCATGATCTAATGATGGAAAAATATCTCCTCTGGTACACTGAAAAGGGATAAAGCGTCTGTCAAAGGCTAAGCTTAAAATTCATCACTTTCAAAAGTTCTATATTTTTTTTCAAGTTTCAAAAAGCAGCCCCACTGCGGTGGAATCGCCGAAGCGTGCTCCAGAAAACCTGCGTTTTCATGACGGCCAAGTCGGGGAGAAACAGTGATTGATTCTTCCGGACATCTGGCCCCCCTTTTTTCCTGTTCCCCGGTATATACATATTGTATAAATGGAACAACAACCTCTATACACAGGAACACACTTGTTTCCTCTCTGTTCTCGTTTCCTAGTTTTGTGTTCAACAAACAAACCAGCCCTTGGACCTTGGAGAGCTAGACCAGGGGAGGGTCGTGAATTGAATTCCACTCCCAGCAGCACCACATGGTATGTCTGGCGGTGTTGGTACTCAATCACCGGGTTCTGTCTGGGCGCCGATTAGCGCAGTTTGCTTCTGCATCTGCAACCTCCCGGGGACACAAAGAAAAGAAGAGAGAGAAAAAAAAAACGGGACACACAATCGTCGCGTCATTTATTTTCAATCCGCTTTTCGGATAGATGGGTCAAAAGATGAGAAGCTAATGAACAGAATTGATTCTTATCCCTTCTCGTCTGCACAGTTGCCTCTCAGTGGATTCACTGCTTGTTCGGGATTGTGCTCGGCAATAAATAAGAAGGGATAGTTTAAAGTTCCCGAAAAAAAAATCGGGGAAAGTGATTATTTTAACATATCATCGGCCTACAACCGAACCTACTGTTCAAGAAATAAACTCAAAAAAGAATAAAAAAAAATGTCCTACCACGACCGCTTAATTTTCTGAACACAGAATTGGAGTAAGTGTTCGGAAGTTTGTTGAGAAATCTTTGAAAAGATAAAACAATTGAAGGAAAAGAGGTTCCAACAATTTTTTCGTACGTTTTTCGCCAGGTGTTGATTTTAACCGGTTGGAAAATATTTTACACCGCAAGCAATCTTACATTTGATCGATAATACGATGTGAAAAATCTTATTCAGTCAAGCAATAACTTGTAAGAGTCTCGCAAATTAAAAATTGATAAACCAGTTGAAAATCAAGGAAAACTAAAGGCGAAAAAAAAATGACAGACGCGGGCATTTAACTACATCAGTGAAATAATTTTGGGCGCATGATTGAGACCAGTTTTTACTTACAAAACATTAATTTATTTCTTGTATTATCCATTTAAAAATAATTTGAATAATAACCATTGCACACGAAGCAAAGCCTTCAAACAATCAAGACAAATTTAGGAGCTTCAGTATAGTTTGCTGCGGGAAAAACTCGATTAAGTTTTCAGTAATCCTCTTTATAGGAAGTAAAAAAAAAAAAAGATTATTATAAAAATACTCACCGAACAAGCATGAGTTTTTTTGTTTGTTTTTTTCAACTGAAGAGCACCGAAGTCCCAATTTTCTCGTGCGGATGTTCTTTTCTTATCAACGTTAGATGAGATCCGATCAGAAAAGGGCGACACAATTTGGCAATAATTTTGAGTGCTTTTCTTTGCATTAACCGACCGGGGATCCCTGGCTTTTCGCTGTTACCCCGTTCATGGGTTTGTTATTGTTTCCAAGACCCCCAGCTATTGACGAGATGCACATGCATGGGGGTGCATCTGCGGAGGATTATTCTGTCCTTCCAGCCCTGGAAAAGGGACAGGGGGTTTCGGGTTGCAGGACAGCTCCATCCGAAAGTTGCCTGGCGGCGTTGGGGGTTGCAGAGAGAAAAAGAAAAAAAAAAAAAAAAGAGGGGTAAAGGGAGGAGAGGAACGTAAAGGTTGGTGGGGTGGAAATCAGGGTGACATGTGTGTTGTCACGCTGCTTGTTTTGACTCGTTGCGGAGCGTCGCAGTTGTCACCAGATTAACATCACAGGTTTCAAATTCTCTACCCTGACTTTCATAACATCCTTTCGTATTTTTTTCTCTCAAATATTCGCGTAAATTTGTGTCATTCTTGCCAGAGAAAGAGACACAATTTTTAACACCAAAGCTTCCCATTTTAAACCTTCCCGGTCAATTAAAAAAAAGTATCAAAATTTCTACCCGTAATCGGCTAAATTTTGCCTAATTTTTCAACATAAAGAACAGATTTTCTTCATTTTTTTTTAACGTGACTTGCTTCTAAAAAAACTGCTTTTATTCAATTTTGCTCTAGCTATAAGAAAATACTGCTTACCCGACAAACATTTCAGCTGACCAATTTTTCCATAAATTTTATTAGAAATTATATTCATGGAATTTTGAACAGGAAAAACGACGAGGGTTCTCCTGGGAAGTTCCGTTTTTCAAAAGAAGCTTTTCATTTAAAAATTGAACTTTATTAATTAAACTCCAAATTATTTATTCAAACCTTACTGATGATGAAGCACGGAAAATCTCACTGTACGCATTTTCGACTGAATAAAAAACGGCGTAGTTTCTGCTGAAGTTCTTAGTCTTTTCGAAGGAAATTTTCGTTTAGAAAGTCGAGGGGTTTATAATCGGTCAAAATTTATTAATAAAAATTGCATTTAATCGCATCATTTCTGAATCACAGATTTAACTGAGATTTGTAAAGTTTTTTTTCACAAGAGCAGAAATACCATGAATATGCTCAGGGGAGAGATCGAGGTATTTCTTCGGAATTCTAAGGAAAAACTTTCGACTTTTTCAGAAAATTCGGCTTTGTTTTTTCGCTTCTGACGACGATTCCAGTGCACATGTTGCTGTTGTTGTTGGCACAAGTGTCGCCATTATCATCCGAGAGCATCGCCTGGCGCACGCGTCCAATTAAAAACTCATCCCTTCCTATCTCTCGCGCATTTTTCTTTTTTCTCTGTGTACAGTATAACTCTCGAACCCATCCTTTCCCCCTGTTTTTTCTATGTTCCTGAGGCTTGGAACAGAACCCAGGCCAGCAGAGGCAAAACTGATTCTACCCCCAGCACTATCAATACCCCTCTGCATTGGCACCGAAGCACCCAAGTCACTTAGGAAATTGCCACACGCCCATTCCCCCCCATCGACTTTTCCCTGCCACTGCCGCCTTTAATCACCACCCTCGCTTTCTGCTGTCAAGTGACACGCAGGGAATGGCCTGGGGGTTAAGCGAAAAGTTTCCCCATTTTTGGATTAATAGATTAAATTAATAGATTAGTAAGTTAGAAGTACCGCATTCCACAGAAGTCATTTTTCTGATAGTTTTCATTTCGTCGAATGAAGGAAGTCGGCGGTGGTTTTGACTGTCGGCGAAAGACAGCTCTGACCAGCAGTACACTGACTCATTAACGAATTCATGAGAATACCACGATTTTTTGCAAGTGCAATTGTGCCTTATTTGGTTTCTTTTTTGCATCGGAAACGAGACTAAAATCGTAGTTCGGAAAGCGTGTAAACGAATAATGGGTATAGCATCTGTGACGGCAGGAAATTTATCTTTTGAATTGATTCATTTTTACTCTAAAAAGATGAGAATATAATCTCGAAAGACGATCAATTTTAATTTGGGGATTTTTGTTATCAGTTTCGGAAATGTTCTGCAATACTTGAACATAAATATGGCACACAAAAAGTCCTTTGTTATTACTGAAAAATACCGTACAATAAACCGATTTCATCGTAACCTTCAGAAAGATTTATTGAAGCATTGGTTGAAGGCTTTCACTGAAAGATTCGAATAAGAAGGAAGAAAATAAATTGCCCCACTCTGAATATTTTGAATCTCAATAAAGTTGTTTTCGACATGACGCTTTCCATACCGACTTCGTTGAAGTACTGTATCGATAATTGAGAGATCATGGATGATTGGCTTAATATCAAATAATGCTATTTTTATGGGAGCAATTTTTTCGCATGCCAAAAACCGAATTGAAGTTTTTGAGTGCGACCCTGATTTAAACAATGAAATGTTTTGAATGGCACATTTTTGGAGGGCTTCCTGGATTTCACACGTAGTTTTATTTATCTGAGCTTTTTGCACTTCGATCAGTCAAAAAATTAATGTCCCAAATAACGCATTGTCACTTTTTATACGACCGCCGGATAAAATTGGCTTTAAAAACATTGCCACGAATAAACCAAGTAAAGGCTCCAACATATTTTGTCCAACTGCTAATGCCATGCAAATTGACTCCAAAAAAAGCTACTCATACTGAAAAAAAAGAAAAGAAAATTGACTCTAGATTCGAAATTTCTCCAAATAAGTATGACATTTCTGCCGCTCAATAAGCATGTGTAGCTCAGGTGCCAAAAATTCGTCGCACACGATACGACGCGCATTGTCAAGCGCTCATCATCCGGATTACCAGCACTAATCCCCCAATGGTACCACCATCGATACGTCATGTCAGCCTGATTGGCACCACGACCGTGGGAAAGGAAAGGACTGGCCTTATACATTCGAGCTGGTCGGGGAACCCAGCAACTGTATATGGCTGGAAAATTGGATCTCCGCGGGGAAATCACGGCGTTTTCAAGCCAGGATATAAGGAAGAGGGGAGAGGCGGATCAAAAAGGCGTGGGGCGGATAAACTGCCGTAAATCGACGGTGTAATCAACTTCGAGTGGATCAAAATCTACTTCCGGTCGGGTGTGGGAGAAAGAGAGAGGAGGGGAAAAAGAGAGTGTATATGTGTGCGTGCATGTGTATCTGTATATCTGGAACCTATAGTGTAGTAAAATAGCTTTGTATCTTCCTTATACAGGTCATGTGTAGAAGTCTGAGAACGCGTACTAAACCAATTTCGTGTGATCTAACAGCATCCTTTTTTTTCTGTATTTCCAGCAGAACTCATATTTTCCAGGATTCAACAAAATCAATGTTTTGATCTAATGCTGACAAAAATTCTTTCATTTTTGGGAGAACCAAAAGGGCATGTATACAATTTGTAATTGTGTCTCTGCATATCCGCTTTTGACTAATTTTCAGAGCGAAAGCACCTCAACATTCCGCGGGATTGTCGGTGATTTTGTGTAGAGCGTATCTGGAATTGAATTAATGCATAAACTAGCGAATGACAAGTTTTGATGGCATTCAATTGAACGAGATGTTAGTTTATCACAGAAAAGCCAACCAAACGTATTAGCGCAGATATAACTGGAGAGTTTCTACAATTATACAAATCGTTGATCTTTACTCATCAATTCTGTATCCTCACATTTTTAAATATTTTTCAGCGCTCAGCCACGGTAAAGTTGCAACCAAATATTTTCATCGGGAAGATGTATAAAATTATAATGTATCTGTCTGATGATGATGATGTACATTTCTGTGAAAATTGAGCTCAACAAGTAATCATGCAAAAGAACTGAACAAGGCTAGATGAAAAAAATTGCCCGTGTTTTTCTTTCTTGAACACAGCTCAAATAAACATTTTTATTTTGCTGAATTTAAGCAGGATATGGAAGAAATTAAAATGATATAAAAATCTTCCGGGGAATGAAAAGGGAAAACAAGGTTGTTTCCTTGTTCAATAACGAATAATGACACTTCTTATATTGTGTACATAGCTGCATCAGGGGCTGGGAAAAAATGCAAATGCTGGGATCGTTTCCCACATGACGAGCAGAAAATGAGAACGAAATTCCCATCGTTGACTGGGTGAGTCCAGTTTGCTCAAGCCGAAAAACGAGAGGAAAGAATGAAGCACAGCTTTCGAACGAATGATGAAGGGGAAAAGCGAGACGGAATCGATTTCCGGAAAGTTTTCCGGAACGAATCTTGTACGAGTTTACAACGCGTGTATGACGGATTGAGACACGAGCCCGAGAGAAGAAAAAAAAAAGCAAGCAACACGTTTTCCGCTTCGCAAAGCAGCTCTTGTATGTTGTCCGACTCCTGATGCATGACGAGACTATAATGAAATGTACATTTTTATATAGCAGCGTTAGACGTGTAAGACGCCCGTGTTCCGAATCTTACGGAAAATAGAAATCAACGCCCGAAAATATTAGATCTTAGGGCAAATTTTGTCATGCATCTAGAAGTGTACAGTATCTCAGAGTCTCAATTTTTATTGTGAAAGCTGTTACGGTACTTTCAAAGCCTCTTCAACCACCGAGGTATGTCAAAGTGTTCCTCTTGAAAAAAAGGATTAATTGCAAGGATGAAAGGAAAAACGAGAAACGGAATTCAAGAAAAGTTCAAATTCGCATTCGACCTTTTGAGCGATATCAAATTCTTCAGTTTCCTTTCTTCAGCGTATACATTCATTTTTAAAATTTATTTCAAGAATTCGGCGGATCTTCTATGCCAATTTATTCTAGTGTCACATGAACTATACCAGAGTTCTGCATGGATAATCTAAACCGTGCGCGATTTTCATGCATAAAAGCGTCTTATTGGCATACAGTAATACAGTTTTTAAAAATATTTGATCGTTGTTGATTTCAACTTTAATTTTAAATAAAATTCCGCAAGACCTAAAAAAGCACTACATACGTGAAAAATGCGCAGATTTAAACTACACGATGTATAATCGAACGACTCGAAACTTCAGAGAATATATTCAAATAATTCGTTTTCAAAATTTTTATACTTTTGTACTGTACTGCACATAGAATTTGTAGCAGTCGTCCGGTGGGTCGCTCATGTAATCCATCATCAAAAGCAAATGAGAGAGCAATCATCCCTCTAATTCGAAGATGAACCCTGTTTCGCGGCCACGACACCGGAAGTAACAAAAAGAGGGAACCCGTGTCCGCTCTCACGCGCACAATGGAGTGCCACGCGCCTGGACCCTCGTCGACGTCGACGCCGGCGTCGACGTCGAACGTCGTCTGTCGACAGCCAAGCGACAGTCTCTCCTTCTTTTGGCTCTGATCCCAGCGGATACAACGAATATTACTGTATTTACCGACGACACGGCTAACCGGCTAGTTTTTTCGAATATTCACCTCAGTGGTACAGTATTACATTTTCTGAACATTATTTCCCCCGTATTTTTTGATTATAAATCGAAAATTGAGTGGAAAATACTATACTTTATTTTTGACGATACGATACAAAATACTTGCTTCGTTTTACAACCCCGTTTTACAACCCCAAAATCCTGATTCATTAATCTTACTTCTGTATTTTTAAAGTCAAAAGCTACTGCATTGGTTTTTCGGCCTTACTGGAAGAGAAGATTGATGAATATTGAATGCTTAGTATGCTGTTTGGACTTGTGAGGAAATACTTGCATTAAATTGATTTGGCTTTCCTTGACCCATTTTCTTCGCGCCGTTTTCGAAATTTTCTAGAAATCACTATCAAGAAATATTAGGGATGCAAAATGGACTCGATCTTTTCATGACGAGAAACGTGATAAGTTTCACCACAAATGTAATTTCTGCAAGAACTAAAAAAGTTCTTGCGTATACAGTATTGAGTTCTTGCGTATATGATTTTCAAACCATATAGTATTTAGAAAATACTTCAAAAATTTTCATATTTTGAAACGGCATTCAAAAAAGAAACCGAAGGTAATGCTCGTCTGGAGTAAAACTTGATCCTCATAAATTATTACTGGAATCGCGAGGTCAAGGTTTTTAAAGACGCTTGACCTTCTTCTCAGGACTGAAGCTCGAGTTGAAAATTTTCCTTGTCATGCTGCGAAATTTTCCAGTCCATGGCGAGAAAAAAACGGCAACAGTACCCAGGAAACGCATAATAGTTCCCCATCATTGCTTCAATAATTGCTTCCTTTTCTACACCGCCGATCCCTGACACGCGCCTTGCCACTTGTCCGAATCGAATCACAAGCATGAAATGAGCGAATGAGTGCAAAAAAAAAGGAGAAATAATACCAAGATCGGGGCGAAGAGGATAATGGAAGTAAACAATATCATCATTTGTTGCGGGGACCAGTTCAAGTGGAAAATGATCGACGAAATCCCATGAGGGCCGCATTGCTTTTCATCCCGCTAACAAAAGCGCTCAATTCTCATCCGCTTCGCCTTTCGGATTCGTGGGAAACAACCTCGTACCGAATTCCGGATAATGTTCTTCACGAGAAGAATTCAGCGACGTTTTACGAATATCATATCATATTATATTTAATACAATAGCATGAAAAAATCTCTCGCCAAAAATTGGCTTAAATAAGGGGGCGGTCTGGTGGCTTCTTGAATGGTATTTTTTCTCGCATAAGCAAGATCGATGATCCTGATCAACGGAATATTTTGGAAGAAAATAGTCTCAAGTGAAATGATCCCAATTCTTCGTACTGGTTATAGTTTAAAAGACACAGCAGTCGATTTACGCAAATAGATATTTTATACTGGCAGGAAGATTTATATTATTTAATGCATGTTTCCCGTCAATAAATTAAATATTTTCCCCATGATTCTAAGGCGTCTAATACATTACAGCATTATATTTTATTTTGTGCGGTTTTTCATAAGTATCAATAGAAGAAAATCGTCAATCGGATATCAGCAATATGAAAAAATTTCGGATTCCCCCAAAATTTCTTGCACTCATCCCTCCTCGCGGACCATTCGTTTATCAAAAAATTATTTTGTCTAAATTCGCGAGGCATTAAAATCTTGAAGAACAAATCAACCAACCTGTACACGAGCTTCGGTGAGATCAATCTTCATGGCAATTTCTTCTCTGGTGTAGATGTCTGGATAGTGGGTCTCCTGGAAAGCCCTTTCAAGTTCTTTCAGCTGAGCAGACGTGAACGTTGTTCTGATTCTCCTCTGCTTTCTCTTCTCCGTCAGGACTCCCTCATGTCCGGGGTAAACTTTGTACGGCAATCCTTGAGACGAAAATAAATAAAAATAAATAAATGACCAAGACAGAGGACCAAAAATGTCGCATTGGCGCAACGAGGAAAAAAATTCGTCCAAACANCCTTTTGAGCGATATCAAATTCTTCAGTTTCCTTTCTTCAGCGTATACATTCATTTTTAAAATTTATTTCAAGAATTCGGCGGATCTTCTATGCCAATTTATTCTAGTGTCACATGAACTATACCAGAGTTCTGCATGGATAATCTAAACCGTGCGCGATTTTCATGCATAAAAGCGTCTTATTGGCATACAGTAATACAGTTTTTAAAAATATTTGATCGTTGTTGATTTCAACTTTAATTTTAAATAAAATGCCGCAAGAACAAAAAAAGCACTACATACGTGAAAAATGCGCAGATTTAAACTACACGATGTATAATCGAACGACTCGAAACTTCAGAGAATATATTCAAATAATTCGTTTTCAAAATTTTTATACTTTTGTACTGTACTGCACATAGAATTTGTAGCAGTCGTCCGATGGGTCGCTCATGTAATCCAACATCAAAAGCAAATGAGAGAGCAATCATCCCTCTAATTCGAAGATGAACCCTGTTTCGCGGCCACGACACCGGAAGTAACAAAAAGAGGGAACCCGTGTCCGCTCTCACGCGCACAATGGAGGGCCACGCGCCTGGACCCTCGTCGACGTCGACGCCGGCGTCGACGTCGAACGTCGTCTGTCGACAGCAAAGCGACAGTCTTTCCTTCTTTTGGCTCTGATCCCAGCGGATACAACGAATATTACAGTATTTACCGACGACACGGCTAACCGGCTATAGTTTTTTCGAATATTCACCTCAATGGTACAGTATTGCATATTCTGAACATTATTTTCCCCGTATTTTTTGATTATAAATCGAAAATTGAGTGGAAAATACTATACTTTATTTTTGACGATACGATACAAAATACTTGCTTCGTTTTACAACCCCGTTTTACAACCCCAAAATCCTGATTCATTAATCTTACTACTGTATTGCATTTTTAAAGTCAAAAGCTACTGCATTGGTTTTTCGGCCTTACTGGAAGAGAAGATTGATGAATATTGAATGCTTAGTATGCTGTTTGGACTTGTGAGGAAATACTTGCATTAAATTGATTTAGCTTTCCTTGACCCATTTTCTTCGCGCCGTTTTCGAAATTTTCTAGAAATCACTATCAAGAAATATTAGGGATGCAAAATGGACTCGATCTTTTCATGACGAGAAACGTGACAAGTTTCACCACAAATGTAATTTCTGCAAGAACTAAAAAGGTTCTTGCGTATACTGTACAGTATTGAGTTCTTGCGTATATGATTTTCAAACCATATAGGATTTAGAAAATACTTCAAAATTTTTCATATTTTGAAACGGCATTCAAAAAAGAAACCGAAGGTAATGCTCGTCTGGAGTAAAACTTGATCCTCATAAATTATTACTGGAATCGCGAGGTCAAGGTTTTTAAAGACGCTTGACCTTCTTCTCAGAACTGAAGCTCGAGTTGAAATTTTTCCTTGTCATGCTGGCAAATTTTCCAGTCCATGGCGAGAAAAAAAAAAACGGCAACAGTACCCAGGAAACGCATAATAGTTCCCCATCATTGCTCTAATAATTGCTTCCTTTTCTACACCGCCGATCCCTGACACGCGCCTTGCCACTTGTCCGAATCGAATCACAAGCATGAAATGAGCGAATGAGTGCGACAAAAAAAGGAGAAATAATACCAAGATCGAGGCGAAGAGGATAATGGAAGTAAACAATATCATCATTTGTTGTGGGGACCAGTTCAAGTGGAAAATGATCGACGAAATCCCATGAGGGCCGCATTGCTTTTCATCCCGCTAACAAAAGCGCTCTATTCTCATCCGATTCGCCTTCGGGTTCGTGGGAAACAACCTCGTACCGAATTCCGGATAATGTTCTTCACGAGAAGAATTCAGCAATTTTTTATGAATATCGTATCATATTATATCTAATACAATAGCATGAAAAAATCTCTCGCCGAAAATTGGCATGAAAATGGGTCGGTCTGGTGGCTTCTTGAATGTGATTCTTTCTCGCATAAGCAAGATCGATCGTGATCAACGAAATATTTTGGAATAAAATAGTCTCAAGTGAAATGATACCAAGTCTTCGTACTGGTTTTAGTTTAAAAGACACAGCAGTCGATTTACGCAAATAAATATTTTATAGTGGCAGGAGGATTTACATTATTTTATGCACGTTTTCCGTCAACAAATTAATTCTTTCCCCATGATTCTAAGGCGTCTTATAAATTTCAGGATCATATTTTATTTTGTGCGGTTTTTCACAAGTATCAATAGACCAGTAAAAGAAAATCGTCAATCGGATTTCAGCAATATAAAAAAAGATTCGGATTCCCCCAAAATTTCTTGCACTCATCCCTCCTCGCGGACTATTCGTTTATCAAAATATTATTTTGTCTAAATTCGCGAGGCATTAAAATCACGAAAAACAAATCAACCAACCTGTACACGAGCTTCGGTGAGATCAATCTTCATGGCAATTTCTTCTCTGGTGTAGATGTCTGGATAGTGGGTCTCCTGGAAAGCCCTTTCAAGTTCTTTCAGCTGAGCAGACGTGAACGTTGTTCTGATTCTCCTCTGCTTTCTCTTCTCCGTCAGGACTCCCTCATGTCCGGGGTAAACTTTGTACGGCAATCCTTGAGACGAAAATAAATAAAAATAAATAAATGACCAAGACAGAGGACCAAAAATGTCGCATTGGCGCAACGAGGAAAAAAATTCGTCCAAACATCTGAAGTCAAATTCTTGTTGAAGCAATCGTTCGAGGATTTTGTTCTGGCTAGTTGCATCCAGATAAAGTTTAGTGCCAATGAAATAATGATTCAATTCACCTTGGGAGTATCCCTGTCATTCAGCTTGAATTGCGAGAGAACACGTGTGAATGTGGACGTCATTATATCACGGAAATTCAAAAATTGGTCGATTGCGCGTGGAGCACCAAAAGAAAACCTCTCACTTGTCGGAAGCAAACGAAAGATCGCGTCCTGAACTATTTCAAATGGCAGACACTTTTTCATAGAAGAAATTTCGCGTTGAAAAATTTTTTTATCCAACAAAATTTGAAGTCAGAAGCTTTATTCATGAGGTCGCGCCCGAGCAGGGCCTCGAGAAAAACTGGACGCTCATATCTCCGATGCGAGATTCCTTCATCTCTCGCTTCCGCCGGAACTACCCTCAATCTTTCGAGGACAGCACCCATTTTTTAAAATAAAAAATTGATGCGGAATGAACACGTACAGCACTTGATTCAAGCTCGTCCAACGTGAAAAGCATCAAATCTGAATCCAACACCAGCCCCGAAAAATGTAAAAATAATTCGAAATGTACGAAGTGTCAAATATTGGAAGAAAAAAAAATTGCAAGACTCGGAGAAAACTCGGTTCTGTTCACTGAGGTGATCAATTTTCCCCATTTCTAGCTCAATTTGTTTTTATGCTGCACTATGCATAACAATAATCGTTGAGGGCATGTATTCTCTCTGTGTATTGCAATTTTGATCCCTTTTACGATGAATTATATTTCAAAAGTTTGAAACCACCAGATTTCCTCGCTAGTTTTGGTACTCAACTTTCTGAATTTTGATCGTCCTAATCATCACGTAACAAACGATAAGACTAAGTTTATTTTCTGTATATTCACATCCATTGCGTATATATCTGACTTTGAACACTATTGTTCAGCAATCAGCACCAGTAACGGGAAGAAAATTTCCAAGAACATAAATTTTTATCTGAATTTTTATTCACATCAGGAAAATTTCGACTGAGGAGATTTCAAGTTTACTTCAGCTACTGCACTTCATCGTAATTGGACTGCCTGCAAATTCACAAAACGCGTTCAAAATTTGATTGCCATAATTTTTCACTGTTGATGGGGGTATTGCTAAAATTTCCTGACTCTTCGTCATTTCGAACTGGGCCATGGAGAATAAAATTGCCATAAAGACTAGCGAAATATATAAAAAATCCTGCTGTCTTTCAACCAAAAGTTCAAGAATGGAAGCAAAAGGTTGACAAAATACTTCACGTGACCCATATTCTTCCTAATAAGCAATCATTTCGTGGGACTCTGATTGCGAAAAAAAAAACTGATTGAAGGATAAATTGACGAGGGCAGTAAGAAAATCGCAAATATTTTCCCCTCGCGTTTTTTTTTGCAAAATTTTTAGGATTTCGACAAGGAGGAAGATCTGAAGGATTTCCTGGAATGTCGACGATACGAGCCGGTATCTGCGTATATAATCCCCCGGCAGCACCAGCCTGCATACTTCGGATGCGACTGCAGGGATCCTCGTGATCCGATTATTCACGATAACTTTCCTCTTCTGCTCCGGGAGCAAGCAAGGAAAAACTATTAAATTATTTAATTTCCACACGGGGGCTGGAGTGTAAGGGACTATAAGGGAAGACGAGTCCCGGGGTCGATCTGTAACTCGGTTAATGTCCGGGGAAAACTGAGTTATAGTCGTCTAATGCCGGCGTCTGGCATTATCTTCTCTCCACTGCTGCATGGCTTCTTTCTCGGCAAAAAGCCCGTGTTTGGCGAGAGTAAAAAAACAGTTGTGCGGCGTGAGTCGAACAGCGCGATCCGAGGTGCACGTTCATATAACGTTGGCCTTGACTGAGAAATAAGACGAAGGATCGAGAGAAGAAAAAAAAACCCCCTGCCTTGTGCCAATCAAAACGTTGGGATTTGTTTGCAGTGCTTTCTCGTATAATTTTTGTGGTAGTCGCGATGTCGAAATGACGCTTTTCGCGCTGTTTTCGCGTGCACAGTATTCACGCGAAATTTTTTCTTGCTCCTTTTGTACGAACTAGCTTATTTCTTGAATGTTTAGGTTTTTTTTTTTTTTACATCCGCCCACCTATTTAGAATGTGTGAAGAACTTTATAGTGAGGGTGATGAGAATGTGACTCTGATGCGTGTCAGGAAATTCGAAAATTTTTCTCTGAAAGAACATCGATCGAGTTTCTGAAACTTGAATCACGAGTGTTTCTCTGTACTTTTGGCCTCTAATGGGTACTTTTTTTAGACTCGAAATTGTGCGAGTATTCAGAACGTTTTGTTCTAACTGAGACAATTTACTGTATCTTAATTTCCTAGAAAATTCATCAGCACTAGTTGTAATCTCGGATTTAGGAACAATACGATGATCGGAAGGAAGCCGTGAAACTTCCAAGGATCGTTCTCCTTTTCTTTGATCGAAAAAAAAGGAAAAATGCAGCTGGATCCGTCTGAAAGGCAACTGAGATACAATGCAAAACAATATTGAGTTGTTGATAATGCGAGTAATTCTGAGGAAATGTAGCTCCTGTACAGTAATAATCATTGAATAAATATAAGAAAATACATCTGCTCCGCAGATTATTTGACGTGAAGAGCTCCATTCGAAAATTAGACACCAATCAGAATTCCAAACCCGGAAATTCTGAGGAGTCATTTTGAGGAGTCAAAATGACTCCTCTGCGATTTATGTTAAAAATAAAACCACCTCTGTTCAAGATTTTAAATGGTAATAATTTAGAATGACATCCTGTATCTCACTGCGTGGGACTTGACTTCTAGCAATTTCAAGAATCGACAAAACAAAAAGCCAGTGCTGAACAAGCATTGCAGTAAGTTCAAAAAGATGAAGCATTCACGGAAGCTTTCGCATTCTCGATGATTTTACGGAAAAGTGGAGCATTCAATGTGGATCTTTTCGGATGACCCATTTCGAGTACAGCTAGCATGTAAATACAGAAACCAGTTGAGGACTCTGCATCATTAGGTGCAGTATATTTCACTGATCTTCTATTGAAAATTAGAACGATTTCCGATTTGTTCGGCACTTGCAATCCGTCGGATTTTTCAAATCCCGAACTAAAAGAATATAATTATGAGAAAACCGGAGATTTCCGCGTGATTTTTGTTTACTGAAGCGTTCAAACTTAAATCAACAAAGCAAGCTCAAGATACTCGTGAAGCATCTATAGAAAATAAAAACTCCGGCATCAGAACATAATTTCATTTACCCAGAATAACATTTTCGAACAATTATTTGAACATCAATAGGAAGTCTGCTGAGAACTTGTCGAGTAAAAATCGTCGCATACATAGAGGCTATCACTGTTATTCATCAAATCGTTCTTCACAGATTTTAAAATTTGTAAACGGATTTCTTCGGCGGAAATGCGGTTTATCTATTTAAAATAATGGCGTGCACCTGTTTCAAAGAATAGATGACGCACTTTCTATAATGTGTACAATAAAACAGTCAGGATATTGATACTCGTTTTCTTTGATCAAATGAAGATGAGCAAACTACAATATTCTGTATTTGCAAAAATGCTTACCGTATTCGCCCTGCAAGTTCATAGCAGTGGGGAACATGGACGCCCTGGAGGCGGCGGCGTGATCCTGGTGTGGCCTCGCTATGGCGGCCGCGGCGGCAGCCGCTGCACATTGTCCTGCCGCAGCTGCGGCGCCCATGGGCGACGCCGGCCCGAAGTGACGCATGTTCATGCTGGAATAACGGTACGCCGACGGCGTCATCTGAGAGCAGGACGCCGTGAGATCCCCGTACGCCGACGGCGGCAATTGGCAATTCGCCATGGCGGACATGGAGAACCCTCCGTGATGGTCCATGCCGCCCAAAGCCGCCGCCGCAGCGGCGCCGGGAAGAGAACAGCTCGAAGAGTCAAATGAGGACTGATGGTTGAGATATGAATAGTCCATCGTTTCTTTGTCTAATTGGTCCTTTTTTGATGAAAAGGCTCTTGAGTATATATAATTGGTCGTGTTTTTACTTCTTCCAAGATTCGATCCTCGTCTTGTCGACTGTTTCCAGTTTTCTGATCTAGCCCTCGCCTTATGTCTTCCGAAATCTTGTTTAGGAAAGCAATTCTTGTCTTCGTTTATTCTTTTGAAAGCTTCGATGATACAATATCTCGGTTATTTCACTGGTTTTTCGCGACGTTTTTCATCGAATCCCCTTTTTGGTCCTACGTCCGAGTCTGGGTTCTCGTTCCGATTTGATACTCGCAAAATGATCCACCGACAACTTTCAAGAAGATTCGATTGGAGATCCTTTCCGCCAAGAAAAACAGCATACGTTCTGCTTGTTTTCTTTTTTTTAACTGAAAATGTGACGGAAAATGGATATTAATTTTTTCTACGAACCCTGCGCGAATTTTAAGCACACAATTTTGAAGATTTTCCTCTACTCCAGAATTTTCAGCAGCTTTTCTCATTAAAAAAATCTGCGAAAGGCCGCGGAAATTCAATTTAAAAACAAAAGAAAATTATTTATTTCATTTAAGATTTTGTTCCAACGTCTTCCTGCTATAGAATCTTTCGTTGAAATAATTTTTCTTACATGTATAAAAGATCACAGGCATTATCGAATACCTTCACAGAGATGCACTTTTACGCCTGGAAAATTTTTCATGAAACTTATTCTGTTTTTCACTCTTTTTGGACACGCTTTTCCGGGCTGAGATGCGTTTTACCGTCAACAAATGAGAAACATTTCCTGAACTCCAACCACTGAAGAAATCCGGACGGAAATTCGCAGAAGTGTTAACAGAATTGAATTTATCTTTCAAGCTTGGGCTTCACTGAGAGCATGAAATTCGGAGTCACCATCCCGGCAAAGCATTACTTCATTCCTTTTTTTTCTTGTCAAACAGAAAAACGAACTTAAACACCGCCTGGCTTTGATGACATGATTCAAGACAAACGACAGTAAACCCGGCGCGACGAAAAAGCGGCGACATGACGAACCTAAGATGATCGACGAAAAATTTGCATTCGCGCCTATAGCTGCCAAATATACAACGACGAGGACGCATATAAAAGAATATAACCGAGTTATTATATGCCCAAGCACTTGTCCCGATCAAAATCGCGGTCACTGCGTTAGCACTAACGCGTTCGGATCCGACTCGTCGGTAATTGGCCCTTAATTGGAGTTAATCAATGGTTACGCTCGCAGAAGCACACGTGGGGCCCCGGTCGGAGAAAAAGAGAAGGCCTTATTGGGCCCCCCAGACGGAGAAAACGGGCACCGGCAAAGGCGTAATCCAATCAAAGCGAATATCAAATTATGAATATGAGGGCCGCGACCGCGTTCGTTCGCCTCGGCGCCGTCAAGCAGCCCCGCGGAATCCGATATGAAATAAAGACGGTAAAAAGATAACGAAGATGATGGACTTTTCGCTGCTCCAGCGACGAGTGCCTGCTCCGGCCGCGGAGAGGGGGTCTGCAGCGGATGGCGGAAATCAAATGGAAAGACTAATTCAATAATGCCGGGACCAGGCCTGGAATGGAACAACCAATTCCCCCCCTCAGCCCGCCTCACCCTCCCTCTGCAAACTTTCCAGGCTCCCTCTCTCGCTCTCCCTCTGTGTCACTCTCTCTCTCTCTCTAGACATGCATGCATGCATGCATG
>CAJPEX010004549.1:0-21039 GCA_905338405.1 Notodromas monacha | reverse complement strand
ATCCGAGATTTTTGTTGTTGAGCGAAACTTCTGCAAGGCTGAGTTCTGAAGCCGTCTAATTTTGCTCAACAAAATTTAAAACTCTGAAAAGGGAGGAAGGCTGGTTCATGGACTTTGATGAGTGATTGGATTTATTTTCTTGGATGAGGAAGAAAAGTTTTATTGCCATCGCCTCAGCGGGCAACTCCTTATGTCTTCTCACCTGAATAAAATAAATTCAGCAATCGTCGATGAATCAATCGAATAAATTCTGTAAATTAAGCTCTACCAGGTAAAACTTGAAGCACGTTTTCTCTTTAATTGCAGCTCTGACGTAGAAAATGTCTTGCTTCCTATTCGAAATGCCAAGGCAATCTTAATACAGTATTAAGCTTCATAAACACCCGAACTGACAAAAATACATGTTAATTTAATTCACCACCTGGTTTTGAGCATCACTACTGAAGTGTTCATCACATTTTTTTGCTCCTTCTTCCATTAATTGAAGAAAAACACAAATTAGGATGTATAAGAAGCTTCGTTCCACAGTAATTTGAGGTCCTTTTAATTCTCCGTCTACGGTAAAATTTCTGCAGTATAAGTTTTAAAATCATAAGTGAAACATAAAATTTATTAATTTTTAGATCTGGTCCAAATGTTTGGACCAGAGCTTTGATTATCTCAATTCATGGGAAGTATAAAACGTAACACATTTTTTGATCCCACTTGCACTCGTCATTCATCAAATTTGTTTCAGAATAAGTCGATGCAAAATTTCCAAAAAATTGAAGAAGAAGATATCCACTGCTGGTATTACCTGCGGTTGACCAAGACTATTTTGAAATTTGAATCGAATTTTGACGGAATCCCTCAAGGGGAAAAAATCTCGACTGGTTCATGGAGAACTTCGATTTGCTTGCCCTCTAAAACCCCGCTTGAACAAACTTTTGAATTGTGGGGGTTCGACTCGTGCCTTCCTTTTTTTTCATCATGTCAAATGTTAATAATTACAGTGAGACCCCAAGATGCGGACGTAATTGGTGCATCAAGAAACTAAGTCAAAATTTTCCTAAGTCAAGTCTCATATTCCCTTAGACTTACATTATATAATTTTTAATTGGTGTTTTATGTACAAAATACTCACCATGATTCCATGGAAATAAAAATTGTCTCCCAATTTAAACTGACTCAATCAATATATTTCAACACAATATGGACATTTGGAGCATTACATACTGATACCTCTGTACAGTGCATAGAAATGTTGGCATTCATTGTAAAAATGACATTCATGTGAAAAAGAGAGAAGGAAGTCCCTCTATGCTGCAGGTAATTTTTTTTAAACTAGCTAAATGGATGGTAAATCAGTGAGAAAAATGCCCAAGAACTTTTCTTGCATCAATTTTAGGGTTTGAAATATCTGTTTCTTGTAATTTGGCCTGAAATGTATTTGNTTTCTTGTAATTTGGCCTGAAATGTATTTGCAATTTTATCACAAAATGTCCCTATGTTGAGTCAGTGTCCTCATTTTGGGCCTTTTTTTTTATTAATTTTGTTTGGGGAAATAAGTGTCCCTATGTCAAACTGTGCACAGGTCAAGGTGTCCGCATGTGAGGGTCTCGCTGTATTTCCATTCCTACAGGCTTTTATTCATATTTTCTTCTGGTCCAGTGGTAATGAGGAACCGTCGGCAGCAAGGGCAGTTTGTTCAGCTGGAAGCAGGCAATTAAATAGTGGGCGGGTGACAGCCTCGTTACTCCCCGTAGAGAAGCGTTGAAATTCAAGTACGCTTTCCTCATCTCGGTAGCTAGACGTAAGAATGAAAGATGAAGGCATAAAAAGAAGGTTAAAAAAAAACTCGAGTTTATTCCGCTTGCTGCGGCGATCGCTCAAGTCAGAAAAGCAACTGCTGCCTTGGTCCTTTTTCTTCTCCTCCACGATGTTTGCCGGACTTTTACGACCATATCAATAATCGCGGATGTCGACAGCAGCTGTGCATCGGGTTTCTCTTTTTTTCTTTCAATTTTTTATGCTCCTCTCGTTTTTTATTCATTTTTTTTTTGTGCTGCTGGAACAGGATGGAATAAAACGATGTCGGAAGACAGGGGCGAAGATAATGCGTATGCATTCATCGCATATGAGCTGAAACAGTGGAGAAAAACTGGTCGTAAATTTCGTTTCCCCAACGTCGATTGGAATGCGGAGGAAACATAGCATCTTTGTTTTATTCTCAGTCTATAGGTGGCGCTTTTTCGATTCGGAAGCTGGGATTTCTATTCTTTGTCTCGATTTATGGAGTCGTGTCTGGAAATGTGAATAGTCTCCATCATATGGAACCAAATAAATATGATATCAGATAACGGATTGGCGGCGGGAAACGGACGTGGGATGGAAGAAAAATAGGGAAATTTTCTCGACATTTAGTGCAGTGGGTAGGTTTTTGCTGATGTCTCGGCTTGCCTTTGTCCGGATGTCTGTCTAAGGTTCAAAACTGTAAAATGATAGCTCCTGGCGGTGATCCACTTTTAATTTTGACCGGAGTCTCTCATTTTAAGAGTTATAAATCACCGAATTATCGTAATTTACGCGAATATAAGACGCACCTGATTCCTAATTCAGTTTGAAGAATTACGGTTTTAGAGTCGATGGCGTCTTAAATTCATGTGGGAAATTATGGTTAATGCGATGTTACCGAAATGTGCTCGCAGTTGTATGATTAATATCGCATTAAATGATTGGAAATTATTTCTTCACCGTGGATAAGTTTCTACTGTGCTTGATTTGGAACTGCCGATATCTGAAGTTCGAACGAGAGACAGCAGATTGAAAAAATTTCCTTTGAGTGCATTTTTTTTTCCAAAGTTTTCATCAACATTTCAGAATATACCAAGATTTTTCGATCTAAGACAAGAAAAATGGGCTTTTTTCTAAGTATACTCGGAAACATATGTATAAGACTCTACTTTTAAAAGATTCGGAGATTCCGCTAGTAAAATAAAGTTTTAACAAATGCGAATTAACAAGTGATGTGTGAAAAAGGTACGTTAAGCCTGAGAATTGTCGGATATTTCTGTATAGTTTGAGAGGCCGAGAAATATGGAAAAAATTTTTTTTATGTGATATCCCCTCATGCTCATGCGAAATGGAACACCATATACAGTATTTCAAACCCTGTTTTTTTTGTAAATCTGAACTTTTTGAGTCCGAACGTTTTTGAAGTTGTCTACGAATGTTAAAATTCTTCAGGAAAATGCAAAAATACAGTGAGACCCCCAGATGCGGATTTAATTGGTGCATCAAGAGTGTCCCCAAGTCAAAATTAGTGTCCCTAAGTCAAGTCTCATTTTCCCTCAGACTCACATCATGTAATTTTTAATTGGTGTTTTATGAAAAAATACTCACCATAATTCCATGAAAATAAAAATGTTCTCTTAATTTAAACTGATTCCAATCAATATATTTCAATGCAATATGCAAATTTAGGGAATTGAATTCTGATATCTCTGTAGAGAACATAGAAATGTTGGCATTCTCTGCAAAAATAACATTCAAGTGAAAAAAAGAAGGAAGTCCCTCTCCTTCTTTAAATGGATGGTAAATTGGAGAGAGAAATGCCCAAGAACTTTTCTTACATCAATTTTAGGGCTGGTTTATAGGTTTCTTGTAATTTGGCCTGAAACGTATTTGCAGTTTTGTCACAAAATGTCCCTATGTTGAGTCAGTGTCCTAACGTCAGGCCTTTTATTAATTTTTTTATTAGAAAATAAGTGTCCCTATGTTGAATTGTCCGCAGGTCGAGGTGTCCGCATGTGGGGGTCTCACTGTATACAGTACTCAGCTAATTGCTTAGCCACCTGGTGTTGTAATTTTTAAAAATTCGTGGTTTCCAAATCATTTTCTGTGCATTGTGGCCTGGATCACCTCTTATTTATGGTCTTCCACAGCTTTATAAGCATTGGTTTCTTCTTTTTTTTTCAAGCAGGTTGTATGAGAAAGATGAGCCTCGAGTTTGTCTCATCGTTTGTCAACGACCACCCGTGGTCATTTGAAGTTACCCTCATGGTTTGCTGTCTGTATCCTCTGGTCAAGCAGAGAAAGATCTTTTCTTCGTGTTCGCATATTGATGAGGACAAGGAAGACATTTTACGCGTGTTTGAATATCAATTGAATCTCGGCTTTTTTCTGCTCAGTAAATTTATTGCTGAATATGTGGGAATTCGTGCTCTTAATTTTCAAATCAAAATTAATGTTTTCTCGCGATGAACTCAGCTGATTTATCATAATGAATTCACGAGCCTTGGGGAGCAAAATAATATCCTTGGAACATTCCATCAGATTTCGACGCTCAGCGGGGCACTCAAATCGAATTCATTGCTTAATGCGAAAATGCCGGGGAAACTTAATAATCCCCGCCCGTCGAGTTGCGATCATTTCGCCAAGAACCGTCAAAGAAAATGCGAGAACGCATTCCTTGGGCAACCAGGGCTAATTTCCGTGATATGATTTTTTGTTGGGCCTTTCATTGCATTTTTATTTAAATTTCTATCGGCCGAAAAGTCTCCTTCAGGACTGCGCAAATGTTTGGCGAAGTGCCGGCGACTCGAAGCAGGGAGAAACAAGCGAAACAGCGCCGCGGGAAATAGTTGCTTAGTCACGCTTTTTCGTTCTTGACTTTGTGGCGCGGCGGGAAAAAATTCCTTTGGCTCCTAATCTCCACTTCCTTTTCCGTTTTTTTCTTTCTTTCTCCAGCAGTACTTCAATCAACGATTTGTGACCTTTTTGAATATTTGTTTGAATATTTTTCCCGTCCATGGACAGGTCCAACCGTTTTCCCTGTCGCCCGTTGATGCGAACGGACAAGGGAAACAACTGACAACGGCTCCTGATATCAGCCTTGAAATCAGGAAAGAAAATTAACCAATGTCTCAGAGAGCGAAGAACGTGTCTGCCACCTGGACAATTTTTAAAAATTTTAGGAAATATTTCATCGTGTCTGCAAAGTCGTGCTAATGAAAAAAATGCGGGGAGTGTCCGATTTCGGGGGCTCATTTTTTGTTTCCAAATTTCCACGAATTATTTCAAGTGAAATTGAGTTGATTCAGATTATCAGAATAATAAAACGTTGTTCGAATCATTTTCTGTTCTCCAAATATTTTGCTGCTCAATTGTTTCTGCTATCATGAATTACGCAAGGAAAAACACATATCAGCCGCTGAATCATGACGCATTATACGTTTCAATTCAGTTCATGCTTTTATAGTTGATAATCTTATAAATTTACGTATAAGCCACAATGGCCTAATGTATCTGAAACCCTACAGGACTCGATTATAAATTGCATTCCATGCTAACTTAATTCGAAAATTTGGAAAAGAAAAACGGCAAAATGTTCCAGCATGCAACGCTTTGATTTTTAAATGAAGAAAGCTCAAGTATGTATTTGAATCTTTCTTTAATATGTCTGAAAATTCCTCGAGATTCGAATCAAATTCGCTGTTGGTTTTTTTAAATTACTTGTGGTGCATTTTCCTGGAACTCCGCGCGGAAATCAGACACTTCTCAAGATACAGTACCTTCCAATTTTAGAAAAATTAGTCAAATGTGGAGTTATGTAAAGGGACTGTGTCAAGAAGATAATTGCACCTATTCTATCGTCGGTAGCAGTAAAATGCAGATTTTTTCCTCAGTTTAATTCGCGCAGAAGGATCCAATGAAAGCCACCCCGCGACAATTTCGAATTGTTTTACGAGAACCCCGTTACGTGAAAGGAGTCGTGTGATGAGCTGAACGTTATCGATTGTTCGAAATTCCCGTGAGAAGTATTCAAGCTTCTATTCAATTTTAATTGGGTGCGATATACTTTCCGGCGAAAAAGACAAAAGGGAAATTTACCTGAAGAATTGTCTTCGGTGCAGTACTGTAAAGGTCGTCGTATGGGAAAGAAAACCAAGACGAAGAACAATCATGTAATGACTCGGCGTTCGAACCGAACCCTCGGTCATTGACCAGGGTTCAGCGTTTCTTTTTTTTTTTTCCTTTCTTGAATTTTTTTTCCCCGTTCGAGGTGGGCTAATTGTCGTGGGAAGAGGGGAATCGCGGAACCCATCGATCTCGGGTTGCCTGGTTGAGGTAGAGCGGGTTATTTTTCTTTTCGTTTTCTACTTTTCGCGTGTCTGTGTTCCGGTATGGTTCCCTGGGTAGGCCATTCGTTTTATGACACGTTCAAACGTTATGGTCTTGAATGCAGAAATGTTATCGAGAATCAGCGACGGATTACAGCTGATGAATATCTTAACACTGGCATACTATGGAATCTTTTGACCACGTGTATTTTAGGAGGTGTTTTACGTTCAAACGTTATGGTCTTGAATGCAGAAATGTTATCGAGAATCAGCGACGGATTACAGCTGATGAATATCTTAACACTGGCATACTATGGAATCTTTTGACCACGTGTATTTTAGGAGGTGTTTGCTTTCTCTCAACTTGAAATTGATTAAGAGCATTTAATTGCAGTCTGTCCAAGTTTTATAATCAGTTAATTTTGCAATATCATGCTGAAAGGACATTTTTCTTACCTAGCTGGCTGATTGAAAATTTCTGAAAGGCACTTCCGACAAAAATTTTCCCAATCCCAATTCAAGGATGAAAAAAAAGCACGTGGTGACTTTTTTTTTGGGTGATATTTGTGTGCTAGTCTTTATTGTGCATGTAAAATATTATGCTCGCCAACTTTAGTGTTGTTTTTTGCTTGCTTTATCAGGTCATTTCGAAATAGGGGATTATATTTCATAATGCATGTGCTGATACAAATTGGTGTGCCAAAAGACAAATAGCAAGAAACAATCTGGCAGCAATTAAGCCATTGGAACACTCTTTCTGAGAAAGTCAGTAAGACGACCCAAAAATTAATGGGGAACAAAAAGGCAGTGCTAAAGCAGGGATTTGACAACCTTTTACAACCTAATGCACTCACCAACTGTGGGAGACTTGAGGGGAATTGGCCCCCCAAGGGGCATAAATACTGTCCCACAGTTCTTTGGAATCCCCTCAATGTGCTCCCTTTTCAAAGGGAATTTCTAAAAATTTGCAACAAAAAAGGTCCCAGTTAATTGGCCTGGAATTGCCCGGCCAAATTTTTCAGAGTTCCTGCAGAAATCATTGCCTTTGCCAGCAGTCTTGGGGCAAAATGGCATAGAGAGGCCTGAAGAAATTATCATTATATCATTTGCCATTCTATGGTTGAGTTTGCTGCCTGCAGTCCCAATCTGCTTGTCGAAGTTTCTGTCAAACCATGTTGGAAGTTGTGTTGTCAAACTGGTTATGCTGTTTGCATAATTTTGAGTTGAATTTGTTAACTTGCATATTTTGACTTGTGAAACTGCCTGAAAAACTGCTTGTTTGTTTATACTTTCTGTGCTGTTGCTCAAAAAAACATGTTTGCACTTATTTTTGGTAGGCTGTGCACCTGTTGGCGATTGGTTTTGCGAATTGTCAAGTTTTGTTTGACTGTCTCTACTTTTAAAAAATGTCCCACCTTTGTAAAAAGAATTCTGTGCAGAAAAACTTCAATTTGAGTAAGTACTCTTCTCTTCCCCCTTTTCTTTCAAGTTTTGGGGGTAACATTTGTACAGTGCAACTTCACAAAAAAATTTGAAATACTGTATGTTAATTCTAGATATGGCTGAATAAACTTTAGTGATTTTTTTTTATTAATATGCAGATGAAACTTGATACCGGTACTTTGTAGCTCCCTGTGTCAATTTTTTTTCAAGTATCTGCCTGAATACCCTTTAAAAACTTGCTTTAAAATCTCCACAACTTGATTTTCTGTGAACTTTTGGCTATTATTCTACTGACACAGGTAAGAGAAGAGCATGAAAAAATTTAACTTATGTTTTTTAGAAGGAAGTCAAAGATTATTTCGGCAAATAAACATTTTCCTCACGGTTCAGCATCCTGTCGACTCATTTAAGAAACATTTCATGACCTAGAATAACACTAATTTCAATTATCTGTAAATCTCCTTTCTTTCCCCCAACAAAAATGCTTGTTTACCTGACACAAAACCACCATGACAAAAAAATGTTTGCTGGTCCATTGAAATTTGACCCCAATTCAGGAGGTTTGTCTGTATACTGTAGTAGCTTGAATCAGGAAATATTCCTCACCTAAAAAATCCGTCTACTTTGTTGGCTCTCCGTTGAGTCTGCATCATTCGCGGTGGAAAATTCAGTGACGTTTAGGAAATCGACAGGAAACGCTAAATAAATAATCTTTACAATAATCACAGAATAAGTTGTTCGAGGCATGCTTTGTACAGAAATAGGAAGATGTAGACAGCATTTTAATTCCCGACAATTTAAAATGAGCCCCACGTGCGTCACCGGCGTTCACTCAACCCCCGACGACCTTGTCGGCGCGGCCTTCAAAAAAGCGTTCATGATTGGAATCGGTGTCAATCTGAGTATCTCGTTAAATTTTTTTTTTTTCAATATGAAGATGGTTTCAAATTCCGCTGAGGAATCCCGAGTGATTGCCTGGCAGTAGCTTCGATTCACTCCAGAGATTATTATAGACTCGTAACTGCTTGTATAGCAGAGCGGTTGGTTTCTTTAAAAACGAGTCTATCACCGGGATGTTTAAATCGGTGGAAAGCGAGGGAGATTTATTGGTGGGCGTTATTACAGTGCTCCGTTTCTACAAGACCCGAGGGTCATTTAGGTTCCAGGTTTTTGTCTCCAGACGCGTAATTAAGAATTTTTCCAGAGTGGAGATCGGGATGGATTTAAATCGCTGATGAGAAAAATAGCCATCGGTATGCGGAGACTTGATCTTCTTGTGTTTGCACAGCAACTTTCAAATTCATATTTCTATGATAAAACGTGTTTTCTAATTTATTAAAAATATATATATATATCTGCTGCTTGTATCAAGAGTTCCCTCTTCAAATGCAAAGGGGGTTAAATTCATGAATTGCGGATCAAAGGATTTATGGGTATTTTTAAGGTTTTTTTGTTTGTTTGATGAAAATTCATTTATGGACAAGAACAGTTTCGATTCGTCTGTTGCGTTGGAATTAGTGCGAAGAAACGTCTGAAAGTGTCTCGAGAGCTTCTATCACATGAACAAATATTCCAGACCATATTTGTTCGACGCCGGAAAAATTGCAAATCCAACGATAAATTCATGCAAAATTTCCTTGTTCCTCGGTTACATCCCTCGTTTTGCGGATAGTAATATCATATGTTTCTGGGCAAGCCATAAAAAGCTTTAACAATTTTTAAATACTCGCCATCCAAACTCATGAATTTTCTGGAACATTTTTTTCCCGGGATATGAAATAAACATGAGTAGTCGCAACAACAACAAAAACGGCTGATTTTGGCCTCACAGGTTAGAGACGTTGATCACGTTGCAGATGATTATAGTTCGGAAAAATTATCTTGTGAGTGTTTCCCATTGTTTCAACCTAATATGGGGCTCACACGGGGTCAATAGAAGCCTTGTGGGGAAGACCTGACACCAGGGGGAAAATTGCATTCCGGAGTAATTGAGAGGGATTGAGTGCCCCGGATCTGTTGCAACGCGGAACGTGAATATAATTGCCTGAATAATCTCGCCTCCGTTTCAGGGACGTCTGTAATTTCAGAAACTTTTTGAAGTCGGAATGACGTTGCATTGGATATGCTCCGTATTTGCCTATACAGTATTTACGGTACTTCATGATAATCGAAATACAGTGAGACCCCCTGATGCGGACATAATTGGTGCATCAAGAGTGTCCCTATGTTGGATTGTCCCCAAGTCGAATCTTGTTTTCCCATAGACTTACATTGTATAATTTCTAATTGGTGTTTTATGGAAGAAACATTCTTCAGAATTTCATGAAAAAAAATGTTTGCCACTTGAATTTGATTCAATAAATATCTTTTCAAACCAATAAGAACATTTGTAACATTGAATAGTGTACCTCTTTACAGTAAATTGAAAAGTTGGTATCTGGAAAAATAACATCCATGTCACAAAGAGAGCTAGAATAAATCTCTGTCACAGTTTATATTGTACATTTTTTATTGGCATTTTTGATGAGAAAATGTGATCGTTTGCAAAAGCAGGGCATTTTATTTGCGATGGCTGCTGATTTCGCTAAAAGGTATAAATCAATTTATATTTGATGGATATAATTTTAAAAAATCTTGGGTGAACGAATCCTAGTATAAGCCAAGCGTTTCTTCTTGTCAAACGAAAATTTTATGAAACTGAACTCAGCCATAAGTTTGGAAAATTTGTTTCTGGGCGTGATTGATCATTTGGAAATAAAGCATCTTAAAAATCGGAATAGCTTTTTTATTTTTAGAACGTTTTTTATGTTTTATCCCTGGATTACGTTCCAGAAAAAGTTCTGATCCTGTTTTTGGTCGGAATCCAGGCCCATTGTTGGAAGCAGACACGCGTACCAAGTATTTTTCCTTCGTGGGCTGGGTCACGGAGGAAGGTCAATGTCGACTGCTTTGTATTCGTCTCAGTGAGTGCAGGAAATTTTTGAGATTAAAAAAATATATGTCTATAGGGAATGAAGAAGATCGTGGAGGGAAAACTTTGCTGAGAATATTTATTTTTCAAGCCCCCATTGTCCGAGTGTCATTTAGGATTCTACTCGAAACGCGATCAACATTCCAACTCGGCGATTTCGCGATGCTCAACTTATCTCTATCCTATTTGTTTATCTTTTTTTCTGTTCGGCACATTTTTTTTCATAGAAGGAATATGGTTCCGAGAATAGTTTCCGCAGTGAAGCGAGGACTTGTTGCATTCCATGCTTTGGTTAGTCAGTGATGCGTGCAGAGATTCTAATGACTCGGAAGAATTTGAGGGCCTAAACCTTGTTATGTCAACTTCGCGATTCTGGGAGTCATGCATTTTTCCTCCCTATGATTGCAATGAGGCGTGAAATTGTCGTGAACTCCTGTCAACTTCCATGTCTTCTGCGATATGCCAATATCGAAACAATAAAAATCTATCAACTTAAAACGTTGTTCTGGCATATCACACCAATTGGCTCTGAAAAATTGCGACGATATAATACAACAGATGGCGACGTTCTCTTTCTTTCAAAGAATATATATTTTTGTTGACGCGCTCATAGAAACAAACTCGACTTAAATTTTGTTTGAAGAAAAGGGTGACATTTTTCTACGAGTAGAAGAAAAACATTCCCGAGCTTCTACCGTTCAAGACTTCGAAGAAATTCACAGATGCAGAAAATGATATCCATCAATTTCCCTCGACGTTTAAATTTGTATTTTATCTTCGCTTTAAGTGTTCGAATCATGGAACGTTTTTTTTTCAATTTGATGATTCGCCTGAAACAATAATATATTTCTTGAACCACGGAAATTATTCATACGGGGTATGAATTGTGGACAGCTCAACGTTCGGACTGAAATCTCTTCGGTATATTTTCCCTCACGGCGTCTTTGAAGTATTTTTTGTGACGGAAGATACAAATTTAATTTACCTGCGAATTTTATCAAAAATAACAAAAACAAATTTTTGGAGCTGACTGGACTTTGTGAAGAACACAATATATATAAACATTTTATATGTTCCTGTCTGACCGAGGTGGAAGCTTTAATTGTTCATGAGCAGCTTATTACGGTTTTCGTGGGGCGTCTTTGTCGACATGTTCGCGGAGCTAATTCCATCAAGATGGATAGGATCAACCGAGGTCATGTTGTTGTGAATCGCAGGCCTTTCAAAGGAAAAATCCGGTCCTTTTTTTCATTCCCGAATGATGCCCCCAGGCTGTAGGAGGTCTCTGCCCAGGGAGGGTGAGGATGCATTTGATCGTCTGCTGATGGATTGCGAAAGTGCGAGAAACGCAAGGTGTCTTCCTGCTTTGTGTGAACCCTTGTTTCTTTTCCTTCAAAAAATCACTGTCTGTAGAGTATGCGTGGAATGCAATGGATGTAGATTTCTCAGAAAAGCTGAACTGGTCGGTACCAAGAAAAAAAAAAAGAAGAAATAATGAGTGATCGAATGCAGTAGGTGCGTCTCTGACCAAACCCAAAGGTGATCGTACTGGTATACTCTAGTCCAAAGATTTACCAACAAATAAAAAAACGGAGAATAATTTAAAAAAACAGCTACCAGTTTCAACGCATCGCCACACGAATTCAGAATGAAGTTCCATTCCCTTGTAAATTGTGTGAGATTCAAGATTTTACTTTAACTGGTCTTATAGAGAACCACAGCTAATATTGTAGTAGAAATCTCCCAAGAAAAACTTGCTGATTAATTACTTTTGAAGCTTTAAAGGTTGATAGAGTTCAGGTTTCAGTTCAACTTTTTTGTAAACCTGACCATAATCATATGATCCAGGCCAAGTAGGGAAAGTATTTTGTGAAAGCACCGGTTATATGTAAGATTAGAAAACGAATTTTTTTAACCTCAGCATTTTTCAGTATTTGAAATAATGGTGATTAAAACTTGAGATCATTAAATTTGGCATGAGTTCTTTTTAGAAAGACTCAATATTTATCCAATAAGCGTGCGAACACTGCGTTTCTTGAACTGTAATATCGTGACTACTGTAATTTTTGTCATCTTGGAAATTCACTATACAATGCAGTAAAATATATTTTTAAATGTGTATAGTGCTGCCCACACATTGTACTCATGATTTCGCTTTGCAGCATTGAGATACATTTTAGAACAGTCACTATGAAAGATGAATATTGTATTTAAATTAATTTCTTCATCTTGCCCCTGATGGTATTATTTAACGAGTTGTCGCTTAATTTTATATCTGAATTCAAATTTAAATGTCTCGCGTGCTGAGGGACGTCGGAGCTTTCAACCCAATCGTTCGAAATAACCGAAACTGGAAATGACAGCTTTTAATTCGCTAGCATCATTATTATTTGTTCACTCTCTATCATAAGCCAGGGGTTATATGCAGCCCCATATAATTCTTATTTTTTTCCACCCTCCCGTTGAGAAGAAGTTGATGCAATGTCGGTGGGATGAGCGCCGAAATTAGGTTTCAAGATGTATGACCGGGGCGGCTGTCAAGCAAGGAGCCTGTTTTTTGTTTCCTGTTGCCTTTAATTTCACGCGCCTGGCGCCGGTGGTGGTCATCTGGATCACGGGATTTCGTATTACGAGAGAGTAATTAAAGCTCATGTTTATTCTGAGGGCGTTTCGGGAAGGCGAGATGAGAGGCCAGGTCTGTATAGCGTCCTTCTCGGGATGCTCTCTGACTCGCGCTGGGGTTTTAATTACGGGTTGCTCTCGAGAAAGGAAAAAAAAAAATTGTTTAGAACCTGCTTCATACTCGCGGAAGGGGTGAAGACATTTGACGGTTTACTATTATTATTTTTTAAACTTGGGATTGAATAGCATTTCCGTATACTGCAGTAGAAATTTGATTGTCCGGGCTAATGACTGGATTTCATTCCCCAAACAATATTTTGCTGTATCACGATTAATCGCTTAGAGGAATGTATTTAAAAATTGTGCATGCTGAACATTTTGAAATTTCGAGAATTCCCTGAAATTATATTTTTGGACTTTCCCTTGATATGTCTCAAATTACTTTAAGCTGTGTAATTATTCGGTAGAACCCGTTGCAAGTTGACATTACGAGGAGTTGATGCAATTCTTCGTTGATCGAAGCCTGCATAAATGAACTTCTCTTCAAATACTGTACACTAATATGAGATGGCATCAATCCTTGGACGAGCAATGATTTTTTTTTTGCTCCCGAAACTGAATTAAAAATGCCGTTGGGAATATATGAAACGTTTTTGTCAATTTCCTCCTGTTCAGCTCTTACCTTACGCAATGAAAAAATATCCTCAATTGTATCATATTATGTCATCGCATTGCCTTTTTTTGGGAAGCTGCAATTAGATGCTCACTCAATTTATTTTTTAAGAAACATTGAATTCGTAATGAATATTAAAATTAAAATTTAATTTTTAAAAAGCTCCAGAAAAACGATACCAAGTATTTTTTCATCTTCGTTGTACAGTATTTAATTTCCTGGTCTGCACATTTTCTGCCACAGTATCCTCAGAGGCAGAAGTTCAATGAGCTAAGGAGAATTGCGCATATTTCCGGTTTTAATGTTAAACTAACATCTTTCCTGTGAAGCTGAGACACCATTCATTCTAAAAACGCACTGTCATGTACTGTATCAAGTTTAAATCGGGAATTTTTGTCTCGTGGTTTAGTGAGAAATGTTTCTCATCGACCAACAGCGACAGTACTGTATTTTGAAACGGTTTCCATTATTGCCTGCAATCGACAATATCGGACTTTTTCAAGTTATACGTTTATATTCGTCGATTTTTTGTAGCGTATTTTTAAACTTTTATGAATTTAAATCAGTGTCATTAACATCGTCCTTTTAAAAGTATCCACCCCTGATTTTGAAGCAAGGATATAGTTTACGATGTCATGTAGCAAACTCGGGAACATGCGGGTCTCGTCTTATAATGTGTACAGCTTTGAACAAATGAGTCCAGTTTGTTCCAGCATCTCACCCGCTGAGATTATTTGCATATTATTTTTTATTTTTGAAAATTTAGACCACGAAGGGTTTTTAATTTCCCCATGAATACGTATATCGATGGGGAGTTATTTCTAACCAGGGCATACGGGCATATAATGAATGAACTTTTTCCTCGCGGCGAATAGTTGAGTGGATATTCTGAAATTTATTGGTCTTGTTTCGTATTCAAGGCGTGTTTTCATATACTGTAGTGGGACTTTAAAAACGAAGACTCGTATTTAGTGATGAATTGTTGATATAATTCTCGGTGAACACCGATATTTCGATGCCTGTCGTTTTCCTTAGCACTTATTCTCTGAGCTTTCTATGGCCAAGATTGATTTGATTTTGTCCGAGTTTTCGCAGTTTCCTTTGGGAAGACTTTGACGTAGTGCCTTGCATGAATCTACGCTCGGTTGTTTTCATGTTTCCATGGTTGCACTCACGGCGTGAAAAGCGAACTTTTCAATAGGGATTGAGTCGAACCATTCGGGCTCCTTGGGGTCAGTGTCCACACAACACTCACACACACTCACACACACACACGCAGTGAGGGATTATTCAGTCGTAAAATTTTTCGTCTTCCGCCGAGGACACGTATTTGTGGATTTTTTTTGTGTGTGTTTGAAATCTTGCAGTGTTTATTCAATCGTGGAAGAGAGAGGGGGGGGGGGGGGGGCTTCATTGTGGGTCAGGGGTTTTCTTTTGCGCAGGTTGCGGAAAAGGGGATTTTAGTGGGGCTTCGACGCCGTCATCGGGGTTTGCGTTTCAGCTTTACCTGCCCCTGAAGTTCAGTGGGTGTTTAGAAAACATGGGCTTTGGAAGAAATCCTTATCGGTTCTGTCAGCGACGAGCTCCTGTCACTCATTCTTCGTTGCGAAATAAAAAAAAAGAGAAAGCACTATCATGTTCCAGCAGGAAAATGCTTGAAATAGGGGAGATTACTTTAATGAAACCTTCGGATCGAAAAATCGAAAAACATGTTTGAAGCTCGCTTCTCACACGCTGTTCTCTACATCAAAATTTGATAACGCATTCAGTGATGTTACATGAACTAGAAATGATGATTGGGACTTTCGCCTCCATTATTGCAAAGCTTTATTTTACGCTTCTAAACTTTGCTTTCTAAGAAAACAGTCAAAATATCGGGTAACCAAGGTTTACTTGCAAGATCGCCGTAATGCGTAATATAGTTGAAAATGTCACTTGACTGCAAGTTTCTCGAAAGGTCAGTCAAGGAAAGAAGAAATCTATAAATTTAAGGACGGAAGAGAAAAATAAAAATAGTAAGCTCAAAATTTCGCGTTAGAGTCGTTAGACTATATAATAGTTTAGTTTATGTTACGTTAGCTTAACACTTTATGGCAGATATCTTAGAATTGTTTTTTTTTATTTGCTGGACCCTTTTGCTATCAATTTCTATAGGAGTGATCCGTGAATATTTTGAAGGTCTCATACTTTGACCTGGTTGCCCCAGCCTTTTTTCTGAGCCCCAATTTGTGGGCCAAAGCCATTGACGTGGAGCAAACATTTCAATTTTGATCATAATCTCGTTCTATTTTCGTTTGTTTCATTTGTTGTCCCTGCGTTGCCCTGGGGCCATGAAAGTACAGGAGGTGTTGTGTTTTCTGAAGCACAGGGTATTTTAGTAGGGTCGGTCAATAAGTGATTACACAGTATTTTTTTGGTGTAATTTCTGTCTTTGTTTTACCAGTTGTCTTGTGCTTATCTGCTCAATAATTGCTTTTTCGCCGTGACGTATGAATAAATATGAAAATTTAGCACTGTATTTGAAATCCAGCCTTTCGCTGGAAAAAAAAACCGCACGCGATTAATGCAGTACTAAATATCATGCCATTTAATACAGTGCTAAAAGATGGAATCTTTGTACATTCGACAACAATGAATATTGAATTAATGAAAATTTCCGCAAGTACGTGTGCGCTGATCTGCTAATTTCCATAACATGAGAGCGTGTCAGAGCTATTGCAAAATAATGCACTTTTTCAGTGCGGTCGTGCTCGTGATATAGAGATAAAAATCGGGGAAATGCGGGTATTTCACACTCAAACTGCAATTTTTCTTTCTGAACGCGGTCAAAAATTGTAATGTTTTTTTACTCTCTATTTTCGTATAAAGCCGGTAGCATGCGGTGAATTTATTTTCGAGCGACCTTGAAATGGACTAAAAGGAAGCAGGGCCTCAGGGGATCGAGACCCTCTGGCACAGCGGAAAAAACAGCTCACGGGATACAAATGATCCAGAATCGCACGCGTCTCTCTCACTCGTTATAAATTTTTTTTCGATCTTGCCTTGACCAATGTGAGGAGGGAAAAAAAAAAGGAAATTGAACAGCGAAAAATATTCGTGAATGATTCTGGAAAATACCTTGCGTCGGATATCTACGGATGAATGGCCGTGTCGAAAGTGACGTTTGTCCACCAGAAGTGACGGATCGTGAGCTGGTGTTGTACAAAATACAGGGCAAGTCAAGGTTGTTGTAAAAGTTTCCTTGTTTTTTTTTTTAGAACAAAGATGGGTTCAGTCTAAAGTTTATCGTATTTAGTTTACAGCACTTTTCTTTCCATTTTGTCTGTTCCACAAAACATAATTAGGTTACGTATTTGAAATAGCTTGAACAATACACTATCAAGTTGTTTTTTTTTCACATGCGCGAGGAAGAATGCAAACCCTACTTAGTGATTATTTTGGGGAAAATCATCCGAAAATTCCCTGAATTACAGATGATGAGTTTCAAAATCCGAAAATGTTGTTGTTTTCTATGTCTCTTACTTATTCTCAATTTTATCAGTGTTTGAATAGTCAGACGAAATAGCGAAGCTGTTCGAGGTCCCGGCTTCTAGCTGCTGTAATTGATTCTGATTTTTATCGTTTGGATCGAAGTAAAAACGCAGAATAACTTGTACGAATCTCAGAACGTGAATTGAATTTCTAAATGCTGGATTTTGTTCCATTTTTTGTCTTGAATGGAAAAAAATAATAAAAGAACGGTATTCATATCACATCAAATTCATTTGCATGCATAACTAATGAATCACTAAATATGTCGTTGTTTCCGGGTGAGGCACTTTATTCATTGGTTCACATTCATACTTTTTGAACTACATAAAATTGAGTACCTTTGGTATTCCTTTTTTTTAGCAGAAATAATTCGCTATAATTCCAGGAAGTTGGGCAATATATTTTCTGGGGCGTGATGCCGCACGAAACGACCGTCTCGGAGCAATATTTCTTCTTCACCAGAATTAATTCATTCTAGTTTTTTTGAATGACCATGATCATGAGTAATGAAGGCAGTACAGTATATGCTTAACCGATCGAGGTTTCCTGCATAAATAAATACATTCTTCATTCCATGTCAAAACGTGTACAGAAGATTATTTTATGCAACGAAAAGGAAGCAGTTTTATTTTAAGTTCATATGCTTGCACTGGAAATAAAGGAGTCAAAGGATGGGTAGGAATTGACTTATTTCGCCTGAATCAGTTACCTTCTTCTTTATCAGTCGATTAGTAAGAGAATTATTGTAGATCTTTGATTTTCTTTCTGAAGTTGTCAGATCCTTTTTTGGGTACATGCTTTCGAGACGTTTCATTTCCCTTAGAAGTGTTCGAAAGTTTGAATGCGAGATTTTATTTTTAATTTCCAGATATATTTGTCAAGAGGTTATGATGTGAGCTTGATTTCCAGGGAAGCCAGTCTTTCACTTGCCGGATCCGTTTTTGCGTCAAAAGTTGAGCCCTTTTTAGCTCTAAAAAAAATTTTTGATAACGATTTTCATAATTAATTTTCCCGAGTCCCCTCGTATTTCGCGTTAGAGATCGCAAATTTCATCAGCAGCCCCAGCTTTGTTCCCCGGAACGGCGTCAAAGCCCGAGGATGATGGATCTACCTGCTTATGCGCCACCAGGGTGTCCACGGATTGTTGATCCCGTGGTTTATTCATCCCTTTTGCAATTGAGGGGATTATTCTCTGGCGGCTTCTCCGGGTTCTGCAGTCGGATGGATGGATGGATGGATGGAAAACAGGGAGCAGATGGCAAACGATCAAAGCCCCATATCCCCAGGAAAACAAAATCCCCCGGAAGGAAAACCCCCTTGTGGAAAATAGTCACTTCACCTGATGTTTCAGCTGCCGCGGGTTCGGGTTTCATAGCAGTAGTATAAAGCGTTTTGCTTTTTCAGGTGGATATCTTTTGAGTTGACTTACCGTGTTTACGCGACTGTGGTCTGAGTACTCTGGATTTTTTTTTTCGGCAGCAATTTGAATTTTTTTACGTCACAATTGGGCATTATGGAGAAATTTAAAATTCTGGAGGCCGAAAATCGTGAAACGGTAGACACAAAATGGTGGCCTATAAGCGAAAAATGGGAGTATAAAAGCTTCCGTTTCAAGTAAATTTTCACGACCACGCCTCGCATTAAAAAATTAATCTAACCTTGGGATATAAGTGAGCTCTTCTTTTTTTAATTAACCGCAGTATTTTAGACTTAGAGAAATGCTTGTAATCTACGTTAGCACACATCTGTGACATTTACTCGAATGAAAACCGCACCAGCAGCATTTTGAAAAAAGTTTCCTATAGGATATATACGGCTCATTATGAAGTAAGAAAGGGCATTGATTTAATTTTAATTAATCTCATCGGCCAGTATTGCGGTGAAACGTCACCCATGCTATGAAATGTTGAACCTGGATTTTTATAGGTTTATTAATTCATTAGATTAGATGCCGTCTGCTGCGCCTGAATCAATCTTTTATGCGGCAATCCAACTTTAATAAAATCAAGGAAGAAGAAACTTAATCGTTCATCTGTTAACCCACAGTGGCTGAATTCGTTGTGCGACCAGCCGGACGAATTGTTTTTATAATAAAGAAAGGGGCGGTAAACTGGTTTCAGGTAAAAATTCCGTCCGCATCTTGAAGGCATGCTGGGGAAGGGAATAAAAAATCGCCTGTCTGGCTGATGGTGTGTACAAGCTCCAGATAAAAGCTGTCTTTTGAATCCTCCCGAAACGCACGTGACACCCGGTAGCCATAGAATCGACAGTATAAAAAAATAAGAAGAAGAAAAGTATGACAGTCCTGGCAACCGGTTCTGTTTTTACGACCCGGAATAAAATGCTATTGGTACAAGCAGAGTTCTTTTCAGAAGTTTCTGATGCCCGCGGGGTCCTTGGTGAATAACGCGAGGAATATATTAATCTGATGCTGTGTCTCTCGATAATGATGCAGAATCGTTTGAAGCCTATTGTGTGGAAGAATTAGTTGAGGATGCAAATATTAAACGCTATGAAATCACCCATGTGCATGGCATTGTATTTGTCAAATGTAAATCGCGCTGATGATCGTTTTTCATCACGTGAGTGACCGAGTTATTCTACTTCAGCACAAATTTATTTGCGATAATGAAGAGTAAAACTATGCCTCGTCAAATATCGCGCACACGTCGACAGACAAGTCAATTGGTGAGAGTATAACAGAATTTTAAAAATTCTTGGGAATTATTTATCAAGCTTCCAAAGATTTTACTCAAGATGTGCTTGATTGGTGCCCGAAGGACGTTCCGATGGATTTTTCACACAAGCTATATTACAGGTATTTTCACTTTAAATTTTACAACGTCGCATTACATCCTTCAAGGTAGGCATAAATGAGATATTCCTTGAGTTCAGAATCGCTCAAACTTCTGCTTCCACAACTAAAAATTTGCAAGATTGAAGCGCGGAAGGAAGATGCTAGGCTTTTTATGGGTGGTATTTATTTTTCATGATTCTAAAACTATTTTACCTCGTTTCGTTCGGTTAACGCGTATTTATTTATTTCTTGATGGTAGAAATATATATATAAAACAATTTTAGTGTTGACTCATGCTACTAAACTGACAACTTAACTTATTTTTATCTGCCTCGAAATTAATTTGCAAGACATCCACAGTATGAGCACTTACTTGCACAACTGTTTATACGTGAATTATGAACAGCTGTCAGAGCCTTTGGTATTTTGAGTGATCGAAATTTTACTCAGAGTATGCTTTGAAAAATTGAAAACCGAGTTGCCAGAGAATTTCTTTTGCAACGATCCATGTTTTTTAAAGGTGAATTCATGGAAATTCCGTTTATTTGTTTGTTGACACGTCTGAGTTATAAAAAGAAGGCTCATTTCAGCAAGAAGGAGCTTGACTTAATGCAATCCATGCTTCTAAAATTCTAGGCCATAGACCTACCGTATACTGTATATAGAAGAGTACAGATTTTGTTGATTTAGTTGTTGTTGGTGTTTAATAGGTTTCTTGCGTAAGTGCATCAGTAACAGAACTATACATGGAGTAGTTCCAGTGACTTTTGAGAAGAATCGTTATCATTGTTGGAGAAACCGCTGCCAGACGGTCGGAGCTGTCAATCAATCCATTCAACATCGCGTTTGGAGCAGAATTGATGAACAGCCGCTCTGTCATCAACGTCTGGCTCTGTTCCAT
>CAJPEX010004548.1:0-21045 GCA_905338405.1 Notodromas monacha | reverse complement strand
ATTATGCTGATTAGCCCACGAAAAAAAAACAAGTCTGAAATCAATAATTTCCCGTTTCAGAAAAGAAATGTTCGCGATTTAATCCGAGAATGTCGATGAGGAGAATGTTTCGTTTTAGCCATTTTTTTGGGTCCCCAGCAGTTTTTTTTTTACCTACGAGTTTTGACCTGTAAATTGCAGTGCTAAAATTGGACCGGAACGATTTCTGGCCCACCCAGTGGGCTCGTGCAGTCGCTATCGTTGATGGTGACACAAATGGCATTCCTCTTTTATTATTATTTTTTATAAATACAAGTTCCATGAGAGGAGTCTTTTTTTTTTGCGTGTGCTGCTCGGTTTTTGCGAGAAAATTTTATCCATTTGATCGGGGGGCCCCTGGTTCGAAAGGAGAGGAAAAGAAAACAAACGGAACCCGGATTGCACGCGCGTCTAAATTGTGCCGTGACTATCGTGTGTCGGTTCTGCGGGCGTTCCTGACATTTCCATCCCCGGCTCATGTAATGTTCTCGCAATTCACCTTTCAGTTACCCGTCGCTTAACAGTGGGCGTAGCTGGCGAATTTGAAATGCAATTTGAATTGCGTCAATCCTCCTCCCCGCATTTCACTGCCCATCCTTTCGCTCTAATCGAACGTGAGGTCGTGTCACAAAATGTTCTTTCAAGCGTATATTCAAGTCGCAGCGTTATTCGCCTTTTAAATTTGGTAGTGTACTAGGAAGTCGTGCATTCTTGCCGGGGAGTATCGTAAATTTTCTTGAAAGTCGGCCGGAAAAGTTGTTGGGTTTTTATGGGGAGTTTCTTATGACGCTGCTAAACCCAGATTCTCAACAAAAACCCACATTTTCACGTTATATTTTCCAACAGGAACGATATATGACAGCCGGTTCTGGTCCATCCTCCGAAAAAAAAGTTGTCAACTTTGGAAGTACTGTACTACAGATTTTTTTTTTCAAACTGGGTTCGGTTGATCTTAGTTTATCTTCTGTAATTTTTTGTTACATTGCATTCAGGAAAGGGTTTCTCGCGGTTTCATATTTTTCCTGAAAAAAAAACTAGAGGAGGCTGATGTATTTTTTTTACGGTGGCGAAAAGAGCAGCGCGCTTATAACAATCGGATCTCTTCAAGTTGAGCTTCAAAGTATCTGTGAAAAATTCAAGTTAGGGAAGGTTTTGAGTTAAGGGAAAAAATTGTGTGGGGTTAAAGAAAGAAGAATACAGCGAATTCTAATTGGTGATATTCTCTCTAGGGTCTAGGTCTTAAATTGATTCTTACATAAGTTGACAGGATACTGCAATTGCCAGGCGAGGGTTTGTTTGTTCACTTAGTCTTTCACTTCCTTGCAGTTAACATGAAGTTACGTTTTTAATGCCTTTCTCCTTCCTGTATGAATAAAATGATAGCCGAAAGGCCTGCAGAAAATCCGAGTTCTGGAGCATTTTAGGAGAAAAGCCTTTGAGTTAGGGAGGTTTTTCGAGGCATTGTTTCTTGGGGATTTCCGACAGAGAATTGACGAACATTCAACGTAAGGAGGTACAGTATTCAACTGAGGAAGGTTCAACTTACCGAGGATCAACTGTATTGAAAGAAACCCTCGCGCTATAACCAATTTATTATGATAGCAAATTTGTTTATTCATTGGAACTTTTTTCATTTTCTTCGCTGGTGCATAATTTTGGAAAAATCGTTTCAACAGCAAGAGCACGTACTCACTGTATTTGTTAGTACAGTATGTGCTACATAAAAATAATCTTAATTGATGCGTGAGTCTCGTTCACTGTGATTTCGCTGCTGTGGTACGTTACTTCCAGTACATAATCGCCATAATCTTTGCACTTGTGCCATTTCTTGACTGGGTTTATAGCTGTATTCATTAAGTTAACAGCTATCATCTTGTGTGCATTTTTGTTTCAATGCACGTAAAAAATAAACTATGCGCGAAAATGAAATGGACGATTTGATCCCGTGAAGCCACATTGTTTCCAGAAGTTGGAAAAATTTTGTTATTGGGACTTTCCTTCGGACAGTGTCGTCAGTGTTGATGCCATATTTATGCATTCCTGGCGTTTGAATGGACCACTTTTTTTTCAAATTCTGTGGGAAGAACTAACACTAGTTTGTACTTTATAAAAGAATATCTGAATATTTTATGAGCTGGAGGTGCAACTGCTTGCTTCATTAGTCCTCGATTATTTTGCGTTTGGGGGCTTTTTGTTGTAAAAAAGGTAGTCTTGAGGATATATCTATCAGTTGAATTCAACTACTGATTTTCGAATTCAATCGAATTTCGGCGAATATACCGGAATTCAGGGCAAGCATCATATTCTCAAAGTAAGACGCATTCGTCTGAATAATCCCGCTTTGATTTCAAAACTGAAATTTTCAAATATTTGGCGCGCAGATTTAATTTCTGTAACAAGCCAAGCTTGCAGTCACTCTCTTTCTCAACTGCAGTGCAAGAAAATATTATTCTGATTAGTATCGTTTCAATTCATGCTGATTTTTTTGCTGAAAAGTGTTTCTAATGATCGGATTTCCCCCGATTTATTCGGTCTCGACCGATTTTTAAAAACAATCGTAACATCAAGCAAATGTCAACGCCTCTAGTACTTCCGGAAGAAATTTGTGTGCCATGGAACACGAAAATACTGACAGTGAAGTACTTCCGCGGGTCTGTTTCAAGTAAACTGATGAAATGCATTCCTGATGGCAGTTAGGGCATCATGAAAAAGCTTGTTCTGAAAAATACCCCGTCGGATATTTTCGAGTTGTGCGCCGTCGGGTGCCTCCCCTGAGAACCCGACTCCACAACCGAAATTGCCCAGACGCTCACATCATTCATTTTTTTTGTATACCCTACTGTATTTATTTTCCTTGTTCTTCGTTCTTTTTTGATTATTCATGCGGTTTTTACTGTGTCTGGGCTCTGGAGCCGTGTTTCGCTTGGTTCGAAACGCCGCGTGAAAACTTCTATAGGCACGCTGCGCACTACTCGTACGGAAGTGTGTCTGTTCAAAGAGGAGAGGCAGACCTTCATTTTTTTTTTTTAGCTTTGGCGAGGAAGAACCAACTGGGATGGTGTTTCTTAGATCGTCTGATCGAGAAAAAAATACTGTCCAGTACTTGATTTTTCAAGATTGTGAGGATCACTAGGGATTCAAAATGTTCCTACAATTACCGCAAACTTTTCCCATCTTTCGGAATACGATACACG
Source organism: Notodromas monacha (assembly GCA_905338405.1). NCBI lineage: Eukaryota > Metazoa > Arthropoda > Ostracoda > Podocopida > Cyprididae > Notodromas > Notodromas monacha. The sequence continues at coordinate 17,833 of CAJPEX010004548.1, read as the reverse complement.
GGGGATTCCTGTTGAAAGCAAGGACTAGCTTAACTCTTTTTTGCGAAATGAGCAAAAAAAGAGCAATTATGAGAGCAATTTTCTTATTTATTTGGTTGATGTAGATGTACTGCGCGAACTTGAGTATTTTTGCTGCTATTTTACCTGTTCAAGTTCATTATCATCCACTCAATAATTCATTCAAGGCATATTATTGTTGCAATATTATTATTGCACTTATCATTGCTGTACTTGATTTTATTCATTACAGTTAGATCGCTATAAGTCAAATTTGAAGGGGCCAACAAAATTCGACGGAAAGAGGTTTCGAGTTAGGGAGGTTAGGGAAACTAAGGCTGATAGGGTTTGGGACTAAACAAAATAGAGTTTAAGAAGTCTGACCGTATTTATTGAGAGACATTTTCAGGGCTTCTGAAATTGAAATTCATTAGTTATTGCACATGCTTTCACATTTTTAAATGAGTCGATTTTTTGATTACATATTCCATCTAGAACAGAGTGAGTTGATTAACTCAGACTAATAAAAGCCTTGTGAAATTAACGTTTGAATTACGGAGACATTGTTGATTCATTGAATAAGTTTGCGCACACAGGCATGACAGGATGATAACGAAAACAAACGGATCCTGGAATACATTTACTCTACTGAAAATAACTACAGTACTGCGAACTGAACTGTGTCATCGTGAGTTTTACTGGTCCTGAAATTCACTCCGCGGGGTTTGTGGAATGTCTACATCGTTAGTTCCGGTGCGAGATGCTTCGGGTCCTAGGAAGTGGGATCAAGTTCCTCCCCTTTTGCTCGGCGGAACTTCAAGAAGAAAAACGTAAAGCAAAAACCGACACGGCTTTCATCTTGCCGAAATTGCAAGCTGTGGTGAATCGGATACTCAAATTAGCAGCATCGTAAAAATCCCTCTTGCTCCGTAAAGCACCGGTTCCTTACGTCAATCTAATTTTCGTGAAGCTTATGCAAAATTTTCTTGGACCGGCTTTCCTCTTTTGAAGTTTGCTCATCTGGTGCAGCTCACCTCTACTGAAGTCTGGTGAAGTACTGTTTTTCTTATTCGGCGAACCCAAAAACATATCTGGAAGTGATGTACCGACCTGACTCGGGAAAACCGTCTGTCACCATGTTTGGGTTCTCAGTTTCAAGTCTTGCAACCCAAGAAGAATATCTTGAGAAAAATGTATACATTTTTTTCTTTGATTTCGGCTCATTTTTTTTTAAACTTTACGAAGATATTTGTGGCACTAAATTGGGGTATCCCTTGAGAACACAATGGGGGGGGGGGGGGGGGGTTTGCCCCTGGGAAATTCGAGGCAANNNGTGCGGCGGGGGGGGGGGGGGGGGGGGGGGGGGGAGATTTGCACCTGGGAAATTCGAGGCAACAGACGAGGGCTGCACTATATTGAGGGCTGACTCTGTGTCTAACCTGTGCTTGACTTTTGCTGTGAATAATTTTATGTTTCATTACCCGACTACTGTTTTTGTGTTGTTACAATCAGCAAGAATTTTTTAAAATACTGTTCTGTATTACTCTGCAGTCAATAGGGACCGTGCCCTTGAAGTCTAGAGACTCCTCTTGTGGAACCCTGCATCTGCTTCGTTCTTGGAACGCTTTCTTCAGCAATAAATTTACTGCCATGAAGGCAACTGGAGGAAACGAGTAGGTGCAAATGGTTCTCAGAAAAACGAGGGGGTGTTACTTCAAAGAACACTTGCTTCAGCATGTCATTACCCACCCAGAGCCCAGGTTGCCGAGGGAAAATATTGTAGTTGAACGCGGCTCTCCGCCTTTGAAGCCTGGGGTTTTCTGTTGAGAATAAAAGCTTCCATATGACGCATTCAATCCTCATCCTTGCATTGAAGTGTTTTGAGTGTTCTTTCTCGACGATATGCTGAAAGTCTTATTGATCGCAATATTGGATATAGTCACAACTCAAGTTGCAGTATTTACTCGAATATCGGGCGTAACTTTGTTCTCAAATATGTTTTTCGTGAAAAATTCGGGTGCGTCTCGGGGTTGATCATGATTTAGACACGCATACGAAAGCATGGATGAATACGCACATTCAAATCAATCGTACACAAACTCATCGGAAATCGTTTTTACCTATGAGGAAAAGTTTGAACTAAGATCTCCGCTTTGTACAGGAATCTGACAATTTAAAAAGCAAATCTGAGAAAGTATCACATTTACTTGGGTACCATGCTCCCTGAAGTAAGACGAACACCAGGGTTTTTCAGCCTAAAATTGTGATGAAATACTATACCGGATTAAGACACGCATCCGGTTTTAGTGAAAGAAAAAAACTGTAAAATTCTAAGAATAAAACACGAGAGGATTTGAATTCGGGCTTGAATTGAAGCTGAATTAAATTGATTTTCAATCGTTTTCCATAAAAAAAATTCTCCCTAAAATGGGTCCAAAATATCTCATCAGCAAAAACTGTGACATGCACGTGAAATAACTAGAAAAGTTTAAAATTATTATACAGTACCTGCCTATGACATGCACCCGTATATTTTATTTCAGTTTTTTTTTAAATGTGTGCATAGTTCTTGAATAAATACGTTATGTGATAGTGTCTTCTGAGTTGCATTTAAAATTTTTCAACGGGATGTTATGGTTCTATTATTGGATGAAGTGTGATTTCCTCTACACAAATTTAAACACTCTCGTGAGCGACGTACAGAATTATGTGCGAGAATATTTTCACGATCAAAGAGTGGTGTATGTATTTATTTATATTCGAGACTTTATTTTCTATTTTTGGGAAACTGGTGAAGTGTCTTGATAATTCGCTAATGAAATCATTTGTTCAGGTCCAGTGGCTTGAAAATGCTTGTGTCTTCAGGGAACATGTAGGTGACGTCTTACATCCGAGTTCAATATTGTATATGTGTGCCCTATTCGTAAGATGATGGAAACTACGAATTTCTCCGTTCTGCGTCCTTGTGATCCAGGGAGGGTCTTTGACCCGTCCTGACTTGGCGAATTCCATGCCAGGTCTGTGCGTTTTTAAGAAACCATCTGAATCATTCTGTTTTGTTCGATTTCATTTCAGAAGAAAAATAAGCAAAGCGAAATAATCTTCGCATTTGGGGTCGGGACATTTTTCTGTCCGCGGAGTCGAAAAACTCCTGTTCCTCTTTTTTTTGTGCCTTCCTTCAAACTTTTCTCCGCGACTCGGCCTGGCCTGATTTATTTTCCGGTGACGAAAGAAACATTTCGGCTGGTTCTTTGTGTGGGTGTTGATGAGCTAAGCAGCTTGCTTTGCTAGTTTTCGTCGACTGTCGCAGTGCTGTTTTTTTTTTTCCATCAACGTGCTGCTTGAACTCCGGGGCATGTTCTGACGAACGAACTTCTTGTGCTGAGGGTCTCGGTAATTATAACTACCGCTGCTGAGCCCCGTGTTCATCGTTTCCGGTGAGTACCTCTTTGATGTGCATTTTCTTATCTTCGTAGTCTCGGGAACCCAGGGTATCGTGGATGCGAATGGGAGAAAGCGAGGAATTCCCAGCTTTTCGTGTGACGAAAGTGAGCTGTGCTGGAAACTAACGGAGATTTGAACAGCTTTCTGCGTCTTTTCGACACCCTAGTCAAATATTTACTCTGAGGAAGACGGAGTCACGTTCATGAGATCACAAGCCGCATTTCCCATTACAGTGGTGTCTTGGTTTACAAACTTAATCCGTTCCTGAATTAAGTTTGTTAACCAAATACAGTAGTTTGTTTGTTAACATAATCACATATTTCTTGAAGTAAGTACAGGAATGATTTTGATTGGTTCCAAAACTTCACGAATGTGCATGTAAATAAATAAAATATTCATCTGGAATTTTTACTGTGCCTAAAATCCAAGAAAATGTATTGAAAAGATTCTAAGAGAAGCTCAAAGAAGTGTTGATGAAGACAGGAGCATAAGGAGGATGCCAGAGAGGACAGGTGGAGTCAACACTTTCTGCACAAAAAATTCATCCAGTAAAAATATTTGGGCCTCTTTGCCAATCCTAATTCACAATTTAATCACTCCGCATTTTTGTAAACTTCTTCCAGCACTAGGCTAATTTTTTCAGTCGGAAGCAGATTGAGAGAACTGCCAAGGAAAATAAATATGCAATAAATGTTGGAGTTAAAGTCAAAATCATTACTGGGAAATATATGTGGTCAATGTCAGAAACAAGGGGGTGGGTATTTTTTGGGAGGCCTGCCTTTGCAATCTCAGTTTGTAAACCAAGTCATGGTTTATTATCCAAGGCAGCAGAGGCCAAAATGCAAAGTTTCTTATCCAAATAGTTTGGAAACCAGGGCATTTGTTAACCGTGATCCCATTGTATGCCAATTTGCATCCAAGCCGCTTTTTCGAGTGAAAAATACCGCATATCCAGTACTGTGTTGCATATACGGTCAAGTGTCTTCAAGTCCGTCTTCGAGGGACCACCAAAAAATCGAGTTGAAAGTTTTCAAGTGAGGGGAAAAAAGCGTTTGTTTTGGAAGAAAGAAAGAAGAATTGCGGGAAATTTTAATTGGTGTTATCCTAGGCCCTGAAGGGCTTTTTCAATGCGTTGATTTGATGCTGAACTTGGAGGCATGGGTTTATTTTTCCCATTAGCCTTTCACCTCCATTCTAAACTTATCAACTTACATTTTTATTGCTTTACTGTTTCTTTTGTCAATGAAGTAATAGCCAGAAGACTTCCAGAAAATTCAAGTTATGTAGCTTTGAGGGGGAAATCCTTTGTGTTAGGGTGGCATTTAATGCATTGTTCCTAAGGGTACTCGGAGAGGGACTTGAAAAAGGGAAATAAGTATGTATTTAAGGGAGGTTCGAGTTATCGAGGTTCAACTGTATTTAATAATGAGTAAATGATACTGAAAAAAATCTGCGGCCCATGCTCGAGATAAAGCGTATGGAAAGAAGCCAAGTCTTGGGAAATCGGACGGAAAAATATCCTGGTATACGGAAAACATTCGAGAGACGTCTTAATATTATTATTTTTCGTTCAAGCTAAGGTGAATTTGACTTCAAAATAATGTCATTTAAATGCCAAAATAAATTTATAAGGCATCCCTCTGATCGATTACAATCTATTTTCACGAGTTCCATGTCTACGTTTTTCTCTCAAAAAAAATCGAACTATGTGTTCTGTGAGTCAGTTTTCGTTTACTCCGATCGACTCCCAACATTTAAATGTATCTTAAAATCGCGTAAATACGGTACTTTATGTCAACGTAGACGGAAAAAGGACGAGAGGCATGTTGTTTGCGAATAGTCCGGTTTTTTTCTGGCGCTCTGTTTCTTCTGACATGAATGGGGTCTTTGCTTAGGGTTGAGCTAGAACAGATTCCTTCTTATCTGTTGGAGGTTGTCTTATGCAGTATTTATATACATGTGCAATATTTTTTGTACTCTAGCATCAACGAAAATACAGTATTGCTTCTATCTAGGGCTATGCGAAGTCACCCTTTCGATCGAGAGCTTCGGGCCAGTATTGACAGCTTTCTTCGGCCAGCAACCTTCTTTTGTTCAGCGAACATTTTCAAATTTTCTTTTACAGTACCATGAATAATTAGACTCCTGCAATAGTTACTCTGCAAGTGAAAGATTTCTTTTATTTCCCGATTCAACTGGGATTTTTGAATGTCAAAAATACCGCGTCGGGCCTTGGAAATGATAAAACGAGAAATTCTAGTCTCGCAGGCTATTATTATTAGCTTGACGATATCTCGGGAAAGGTAGGATATATTTTTAGTGTAATTTCCGTTTCGAATCATTAAAATTTTTTTTATCCGTACTCTAGAATGATGCTCAAAATTTACCCCTTGTTTTCGATTTTTGCTTGTCGACGGTGTTGAGCTATTTCTGATACCAAGACTTCGAGTTGTACAGAAATACTGTGATAGTTTTCGTGCATTGAATTAATTTTAAATTGTGTTGGAAGGTTACAGATCTGATCTCACTTCGTGTCGCGATAATTGCATCAGTCGAGCTCTGTCGTTTGCAGAACCTTAACGTTTACGTGGATCGCATTCAGCCATTCGTTAATTAAAACTATTTTTTTTTCAAGTTGAGTTTAAAAAAAAACGAGGAACATGTAACACAGTACGTAGTTTCAGTAACAAGTTCCGAAAATAGACTTGCGTGTCCGGAAGTAGAGGTGCAGATGCCGAAACGCCAGTCATGTTTTTTGTTGCCTGTACCTTATGCCATCCACGACACAGTACTTGGATAAATTGCGGGTGTTCCTGATAAGGCCAAGAATTATCCGACGCAGTGCGAAGGGTCATGAACAATCCTTTGAGCAAGGGGAAATACATATACAGTACTGTACAGTACTATACTGTATATAGAGCGTCCACATTTTTTTGTAGTCACTGTTCTATGAACAAAAACTTCTTATTGAAGCTGCAGCTTTTCATTATGCTCCAGACGAAGAGAAGCTGATGGAATGTATTACTGATGTGCAATTGTTGCAATAATTTCTGCAAAATACTGTATGTAGTTTGAAAAGATCAAATGCGTTGAAGAGCGGGAAAAGGATCGAGAACTACGTAACCTGATCTCATTTTATAATTTCGCAGTTTAATAGCAGACATATGTACCGTACATAAATTACATTCTTCCGAGACCAAAATGTCAGCCGGAAGTAATTTAAAACGGAAATCTTCAAGTTGAGTATTTTGATTTTTCCCTGATTTAGGCACAACAAATTTTCAGGCTCCTCTGAAAAATTTCTGAATGCGTGTCTCGAAAGTTATTACGAAATTAGTTTGAATAATATGAGTACTGTATATTACTGTATATGAGTAGGTATGTATTGTTTCTGAAGCAGGGATTTGAATTTTTTTATTATTTTATTATCATTATTTTTTACACAGAAAGGCATCCGACTTAAAGAGGTTTGAGTTTTCGAGGTTCGAGTTATCGAGATTAAATGTACTGCATTATCCAGTGCCTCAGAAACTCCTTTAAGGAGTGAGGAATAGGACTCACCGAGGTTCAGTGTGTCGCTGTCCTGAAACTTCCAAATTTGTTGAAAATTTTTAAAACATAATTTTGAACCATTTATGTTTTTACCGTTTATGTCGCATGTATCCATTCAGATTACGTCTTGCATACTTGAGAATTCGTTCAATGGCGTTTCATACATTATTTTCACTCAGAAGATTGTGTTGGTCCGAGCTCCGAAACGCTCTCTTCGCNATAAGGCCAAGAATTATCCGACGCAGTGCGAAGGGTCATGAACAATCCTTTGAGCAAGGGGAAATACATATACAGTACTGTACAGTACTATACTGTATATAGAGCGTCCACATTTTTTTGTAGTCACTGTTCTATGAACAAAAACTTCTTATTGAAGCTGCAGCTTTTCATTATGCTCCAGACGAAGAGAAGCTGATGGAATGTATTACTGATGTGCAATTGTTGCAATAATTTCTGCAAAATACTGTATGTAGTTTGAAAAGATCAAATGCGTTGAAGAGCGGGAAAAGGATCGAGAACTACGTAACCTGATCTCATTTTATAATTTCGCAGTTTAATAGCAGACATATGTACCGTACATAAATTACATTCTTCCGAGACCAAAATGTCAGCCGGAAGTAATTTAAAACGGAAATCTTCAAGTTGAGTATTTTGATTTTTCCCTGATTTAGGCACAACAAATTTTCAGGCTCCTCTGAAAAATTTCTGAATGCGTGTCTCGAAAGTTATTACGAAGTTAGTTTGAATAATATGAGTACTGTATATTACTGTATATGAGTAGGTATGTATTGTTTCTGAAGCAGGGATTTGAATTTTTTTATTATTTTATTATCATTATTTTTTACACAGAAAGGCATCCGACTTAAAGAGGTTTGAGTTTTCGAGGTTCGAGTTATCGAGATTAAATGTACTGCATTATCCAGTGCCTCAGAAACTCCTTTAAGGAGTGAGGAATAGGACTCACCGAGGTTCAGTGTGTCGCTGTCCTGAAAGTTCCAAATTTGTTGAAAATTTTAAAAACATAATTTTGAACCATTTATGTTTTTACCGTTTATGTCGCATGTATCCATTCAGATTACGTCTTGCATACTTGAGAATTCGTTCAATGGCGTTTCATACATTATTTTCACTCAGAAGATTGTGTTGGTCCGAGCTCCGAAACGCTCTCTTCGCGTGCGGATATAATCCGTCATCAGATTGAAGATGCTGCTAAAAATATATCGGACTCTATTCGAATGACCATATATTTATTGAAAATAATGCGTCTCATATTCAAGCAAATGCGGGCCTGACGCGGGACGAAAACAAGTGGTTAAAATCCCTTGTAATCCTCACCCAGCGCAACAGAAACGTCTTATGAATGAAGGGGCTCTGCGAGGACTGGGACTCGCCGAGGTTCAGTGTGCCACAATCCCGGCAGCCCCAGAATTTCGCCGGATAAAAATATCTATGTATTTTATTTTTTGCCACTCGTCTTAACGCCGTACGCAGGACTTTCGCCCAGTCCAGAAGAGCCGCGCGTCATTTTCCGTGACCTGGTGTAGGCCCGCTCTCTTAGCACCCAATTCGAAGCGCGTCTTAATTAGTTTTCTTATAAACGAGCTCGGGGATGCCTCGACCCTCTATTGTGATTCCGATGTCGTCCCAGTTCTTTTTCCCGCTTGCAGAAAAGGAAAAGAAAAATATTGCGAATGAGCACGAACGTCCGAGTTCGCACCTGGTGTGTCATAGTCTTCTCTGGAGGTGTGAAAAAAAGGGAGGAGACTGAAAAAAAGGACTGAAAGTACTGCGCGAAGAGTTTCTCCCAGAAGCCCCGCGAGCTAGTAACACATTTTCGTTAGATCCGCACGGAATCAGGTTGTCGATTTTTCTTCAATTTTTTGCGTTAATTTATGCAATTTCTCGTTATTTTTTTTTACATACGGAATGAAATTGACAAGAATTTCGTAGATTTATTTCCCACAAAATCCTCGTCTTTTGCTGACTGAATACTGCATTCTATGAAAATTCCCGTTTTTTCAGTTTAATGCGCCAGAACTTTTTTAAAAGTCAGAAAAGGAAAATGCGTTAAGACTCTAATTTTCCAGTAAAAACAGTTTCTTACCTTTTAATGTACCGCAAATAACCAACATAATTCGGCTTTTGGATAAGTCTAAAGGCAATAAAGGCTTAATTCGTTAATAAAGGCACTTTAATTAACTTGATCTTTGCATAATTTGCCGATGTAATACAGTACCGTATGTCAATTTTGTTCGAAAGGCGGTAGTTTTCTTCTGCCCCATCGTCAGAAAAAAAGAGTGAATCAATTTTCGGTCTTGTCGGTGTAATCATTTTTCACGCTTCATCCAATTAGTATCTTTGGAAAGCTAGGATTCTCCGATCAGTTAAAATATTTGAGGAAATAATTTCGCGTGATTGTTTATTATTCTTCAGTAGAAACGAAAGCAATTTGGATGGAATTTATATGTTTTTTATCATCGTATGCAAACTGAATTTTGGACGGGAAAGCTGGATTCCGCCGTCATCGTAATAAATTTTCCAGCCTCACCGCATCGTTCAGGAATTTTCAGAAAAATTGAATAAATGCTCACAAAGTCCTGCAATGTCACACTGTACAATGAAAGCATTTCGCTTGGTTAACTGCTTGTGAACCATTTACAGACTGGCGTAAATAGGACAACTTCTCAAAGTACTGTACACACTAATGTTTTTTTTTACCTAAGTAAGAAAGTTGTGGTTGACTTTTTTTCTGGGTCATCGTTCGTTCAAATTTAGCGTTCAATTTTAGATGCTATGTCTCAAAAAAGTTTTTCTGGTTCCCCACGGAAATTGTATCTGATTTTTATTTTGAAGCCACTTCCGTGAAAGTCCCCAAACGACGGTTTTGTTGAGCCGAAAGGGGCTGATCGGAATAACTGTTGATCAGAATGATTCAGCAAAATGCCGCTGTCTGTGAATATAATTATTGACGATCTTTTCGCAATACTCTCTGGTACCATGTACGTGAACTCTTTCGAGTGAGAAACAATTTCATAGAAACGTTTTTTTTATGGTGTGTCTGATGTGGAGGAAAACGGGGGGGGGGGGGGGGGACTTAATCATCTCACGCGGTGTTTGATCAAAGCTTTTCCCTCCAGTTGTTTTGGGACTTTCATTAGTGTCACTTTCTTTTCGTCGGGGAGGCAGTGAGCCAGGTGCTGGATCTAGATGATGATGTGATGGGAATCTCTGCCACGTCGTGAGCCATGAGGAATTCCTCAGGTGGGCAAGGGAATAATGCGTGGCTCGCGTGTCGAAGGTACAGAGCTGATGACGCCGGCATTTTTGCGGGAAATCCGGGTACTTGATGCCTCTGGGAAAAAAAAAGGGGGGGGGGGGAGAAAAACAACAGACGAAATACGCGAAAAGTCCGCGAAAAATTTCTCTGTGCGGACGATTGATCCGTTCACTTTCTTTCGAGTACTTTCGACTCGCATGTTTTTTTTTGCACTCGATTTTTTTTCCAATTCCCTGTCTGAATTTCCGTGGAAACTATGCATTAAAAACTTTCCTGACTCGAAGGTTTTCTCCCCTCAAACCTTTATATAACTCGAATTTTCTGCATTGACACAGGAAAGAAATAGAAAACAAAACAAATTTAACGTTATGCATTTTGAAAGGAAGGGGAAGAATAATTGCGCAAATAAACCCTTGACCTGCGAGTTCGACATCCTGTCATCTCATAGAAGAAGCAATTTAAGGCATAGAATGTAAACAATTACAATTTGCTATATATCTTCTTTCTTTCCCCCAATATAAATTCAGGTTTCCCTAACTCGAAATATTATGTTTGATGGCATCTAGGAATTCGACTTGAAGACATTCGACTTCACATTATTTATTTTTCAGTTTTGAAGTGAAGTTGGCGACTCGAAATTGGAACAGTTTCTTGGTTTTGCTTTTTTGGCACGGGTAGTTGAATTTTTTCGATTTTCACTGTCGTTATGACTTTAAAAATTGTTCTGGTCTCAGAGGGACTTTAACCGACCCGGAAACTTATTTTTCTGATTCAACGCAGGAACAGAAAATTGGCTATCATGAAACAGCAATGTTTCCAGAAGCAATCGACAAAAGTATCTCAAAAGGACTTGGATTTGTTTTCTGATCATCATTGCTACGAGATTTGTGGTGTATCAACACCGTTTTTCCTGCGGTCAAGTCATTTTTTTAATGTTCGAGGGTTGATGGGGTTCACACATGAGCTGCCCCAGTTCCTCAAGCGCTTCACCAGGAAAAGTGTATCATTTGCTTGAAGTACTTTTTAAGTTTGGTCTCTGATAATTTTTCTTTCCCCCATTTGTCCTGCATCTGTTGTTGTATAAGCTGGCGAAGGAAAAAAGAGACCGATTACAGTGGTGGTAAGTTTTAATTTTCTTCCATTTTTTTTTTCGCGCACAGTTGATCGTAAAAGCTTGAAAACATTTTTAGCTTTGAGTAAATCACCTCAGGTACACACATCTCCGAACATATCAATCGGTAAACGCAGAAAAATTGGAATGGAAACGGTTTTGTGAACATGGCGAAGAAAATTGAAAGATTCCGGTTACTGCATGAAGTATATTCCCCCTTTTGAAAAATTAAACACCTGTCCGCGTCCATTGCGTAACCTCATGATGAATCAAGATTCAGAGAAAGTCCGATTTCTGACGTCATTATCCTTGTTTACTCCATGATTGTTTCCGTATTTTCGCCCGAATACTGCAATTACTGAGTTCATTTGTCACGGATATGTTGCAGTTTTTCTGAAAAAATTTTCTCTGTTTTCCCTAGAGACTTGAGATGCTCTTTCAAGCGAGAAGATTATGAGGGAATCGGATTTTGTGTGTGTTTGTTTTACTGCTCTGATTTTCGAAAGCTCTCCGTTCGCAATTGGAAAACGTCAGAAATGAGGAATGTGGCTTCCCCGGCGAGTTGCTACAATGTATATCTTATTACGATCATCTCTTTCGTTTTTTTTTCTGGGAGATATAATTGGAAGATGAGACGAAAACGGCCCCGAAGCACAAATTTCCGAAAAATCTGCTTCCCATGCAGAACTGGACCGTGTTCGTGTTATCCGGCCCAAGAAGCGATTTGAGCGTGAAAGTTCGACGTAATTATCGAGTTATTGCCTGCGTTATTTGTGTTTCGTTATAAACTTATAATATTTTTTTTCGATAAATGCCGACAGCCGTGACGACGATGACAGCGGATGTCGAATTTCATGCTAGGGATCCGTGAGACAGATTATACTCGACACGGCTTGCGGCCTGATCAGATGTAATTGGGCAAATTAGTTCTGTTCGACCAGTAATTGCTGTACTTAAATTGGTCACGGCGGACATAGGAACCGCAAGATGGTCGGGGTTCATTCTCAATGGGTGAACGAATATCTTGCACTCATTCAAGTGTTCGGAATTGCTTTGGAAGGCCCTCGTTTGTAGGCGAAATGCCAAATTGGCGGCGTTTTAAGCGAATCAAGTTCCCATCGGTGAGCAGTATAATGTGAGGTTTATAACTTTTTTGTTATAGCGACTTCTTCCAAAATTTGAGTCTTAATGGAACGCGTAAATTTTGAATAAGAATTTAACGCCGTTGATGCTGCTATAGTAGTTGTTCTCAGATTTTGTTTGAATATTTTGAAGTCAGTGATGGTCCATAATCATTAATCGAATGTAGAATGCATTCTCCGTTTTATTTAAGCGTGATGACCCAATTTTGAAGTGCGACAAATGCTGTAGAAATTTCGTCGGTAATGTGAAATCATTATTTTTTAAAGTCAGTTTTTGAGTCCAAACCTTCTAGAGCGCAGAACGAAGCTCAAACTAAGGCCTCATTTTAAAATTAGATCCTCGAAATATTTTAAAATTTTAGTCTTGGCTGGAGTTTTTCACAAATGACCAATTCACTCATTTCACGGTATCTACTCAAATGTTGTGACATCATCACTGAGGAGATTTTTCATGCTTTCGGAATATTTGGCGGTGCTAAACGAACTGCCAGCTCAAAGAATAAGCGAGCTTGGCCATTAATTCAGCAAACGTTTATTACTTTATTTTCATTAACTTACCATTTTAGAAATTGAAAAAAGTTCAGTATGCATCTCTTTGCGGGGGATAAAAGCCCACCCACAATGGATGAATTATTGGAAACCATTGATTGCGATAGAAGTCCCTTCTTGCATTCAATTAACCTTGCCAAGATTTCGAGTCTTTGTGATGAAACAAAATAGCCCTTTAAATACAAATTTTAAATTGAAAGAGACGCGTAATTTACTGCTGATGAACGAATTACTCGGATTGATGTACCCGAACATCTGAGGAAATGTGAGTGACACTAAGTTACGATTCATGCTTGAAAATTATTTCAAGGGCTGAAGAAAATGTCTCCACATTAATTAAGAGTGATATGGGTATGGGAGCGTGGTCATTAGCCCGGATAATCGACTTTTGTAATAATTATAATTATGAGACGGGTTGCATTGCATTGTTCGCAAATGCCAGGACATCAAGAATTCAACGGGGGAAAAACAATTCATGTGACTTTGACTCAATGACCTGAACTCGCCTAATTGCTTGTTTATTCTGAGAAGCAAGTCTTACCCATTTTCGAGTCATGGACGGGAAATTCTTCGGAAACGGATGTTAATCACACCCACGCTTTGAGTAATTATGATTTGCTCTTGAAATCACCTTCTGCGACCCATTTCGTGTTAACATAAAAAGAGGTCAAATGTCGGACAGAGAGCACTGTGACCTTTAATGAAAAGCTCATTTTCGTCGCAAGAAATATCCTACATTATTGCTGTACACATTTCCAAGGTTTTTTCCTGGTTATGCGTGTATCGTAACGCTGCGTTTGACCGATGTAAACGGGTAACCAATTAAGAATGCCTCGAGCTGATTAATGAATAGCCAAGGTTCTTCATTATGTGCCACAAGGCATGTTGTCGGAAGTGTGAAAACTATTTCACTATAACACGATGGTCTGAACACGTAAGATGAAGCACAAAGAACCCGTCGATCCGTCAAGTAACATTAATATGTTGGGTTTTTTTTGACACACACGAGCGAATCCGACGTTTTAAGGGCATGGCAATAAAAAAAATTATTTTCCAAACGACATGTAGGAAAATGTGACTGGGAAAATAGCCCGTACAATTGCAGAACGACGGATTTCAGAACTCAAACGGGAATTGTTTTGTAGAACGCCCCGTTGGAATTTAAATGTAGATTTTAGAAATCAAACGTGAAGTGGTTTTTAGACTGCCTTTGTGAACGAAGTGACATAATGTTGTTCTTCCCCGTTTCCCATTTCTGACACATTCCATCTTCTTGTCGATTCCACGCCATCTAACCTTCAGACTTTTTCTCGAGCTTTTCAATCTCATTTGAATGTTTAATTGTGTTCTTGATTTTTTTAAAGGCGTTCTGGTTGCTTCAATACATACCTCACTTCCCTTTTTTTACAAGACGCCATCTTATGAGAATGGGCGATATTCGTTGTACACTTGAAAAAATGAATCATAAACTTTGCAACGGAATCAACTTGTAAGACTTTATTTTGTTATGATCTACAGATGGACTCTCTTCAGCGAAATTCATGAAACCAGAAAAAAGTCGTTATAGAGAACCCTCTATAACACGGGTACGGAACCCATTGGGACTAAAAGTTCGTTGCACAGAGAATATCGTTGTGGAGAGAGTCCACCTGTATTTCTTCAAGAATCGTGAAGTCTGTCGATTTTACTCATATTTCATTCACCAGCCGAATTCCCATAAAAAAACTTTTCAAGAATAGTCAGGTTTATACCTGATCAAACTGGAAATTTTAGTATTTGGTCCATTGCATTTTAGACTTACTAAAAATGCTTCTTTGGTCAGTAGTCAGAACGTAGAGTTGATTCCGCACGTCTTACCTGCGAATTTAAGACTTCATCCAATGTAAGACACTTTAAGTTTAAAATATACGAGGCGAGGAAATGCATGCTGAACTCCGATGAAGAATGAAAATTATTACGAGAAATTAACTCTCAATGTTGAAGGAAATACTGCGTGATTTGTTCAGTACTCTGCTGGATAAGCAGTATAAAAAAGCAGTGGGCAATAACCAATTTGAAATGGCAAAAAATAATTCATTACTGTCCATGCAGTACAAGTTTTACTCTCCAGAAGGCAAGTAAAGTGTCTGTTAGCAATTGCACTTGACGGAAATCACCCAAAATTTATATTCCAAGGTACTTTATTGTGCCTCGAAAGTCAAAACAAAGAAGGAATGCATTTACGAACCGGCCTTTTGAAATGTCAATCACGCGCGGCTAAAATAAAGTCTTGTTTTGGAAACATAAAATAGCCAATTTACCTCGCTGGAACAAGGTTAAATCTTATAGAACGATTAAACCCGCAAAATACTGCCGTGTTCAGTGATCGTGTTCTAATCAAAAGCCTTGTGAGCCTCGAACAAGATAGAAAAAAAGCGTTTTAGCGAGAAGCGTTACCTTGTAACTGATGACTGGTCTTCCGAGGTTTGAAAAAGAAAAAAGGGATTTTTAGTATGTTTTGGATTGGTAATGTTTGGATACTGGCTGTGCTTCATATTATAAGGCGTCCTCTTCAATTTCACACCAGGATTCCTGAATCGCATGGCGGGATAGTTTTTGTCAAAATTTACGTCATTCCGATCGTGAATATTCTGCAACCGCGAAGAAATCATCATTCTTTCTTCTTCATTTCGAAAAAGTAATTATTTAGCGATGCGTTGGGGAAAAACTTTATGCATTCTGGTGAACGTGGCCTTGCCTTGCCCCGACAATTGTGAATTTCGATCCATCTTCTTCCAGAGCTTCAAGGAAATTTCAAAAGCTGGCTTAATCTTCGAAGCGAAGTATTTTGACGGAATTCAAAAATTTTACATCGAGGCATGCTCGCAACGCTTCTTCGGTTTTGAATCGAAATTCCGCGAAAACTTTTCTCTTAGCTTGACCGGTTTTGCGTACACCTTCAAAAAACTGCCATTCTTCTGCAACCGCGATGAATTTTTTTTCTTTGAAAATCGTCAATAGGGAAGAAAGAACCTGGAAGCAAATGCGATCTGCGTTCGCCCTCTGCTATTGGCAAATTTAGACGGAACACGCGCAAAAATGGGGTTGATCTATTAAATCTCCCGAATTGAATAAAAATAATTCTGCGGGAATTCCGTGGATAGGAAGAAGTTAAACACGCTCAACTCTTCATTTGTCAAAGTTTATTTTAACACGGAATGAATTTGTGGAGCTTTTTTTTCTTCTTTTTCGGCACCTATAGTCTTGCCTGGAACGAAGTCAAGAAAAAGATGCTTTAAAACGTTGCAGCCTAATGAAACTAGAAACATTAAAAGGAATGAAAATACTGTACAGTAATTTATTCAGTGCAGCTACAGGTCAAAGAAATAATCGTACCCAACCCTTCCACGGAATCTCCGTGAGCCCAAAAAAAAAATAAATTATGTAAAATTAGGGGCTCTCATATGCTTCGGGATCAGTCTCTGATTTCTGCGCAACTTGAGATTTACTTGTTGAAGATGATACAAAATTAGGTTGATATCATTTTTGACCAATGTGTTAAAAATAAGAGTTGATATATCGATTTTTTTTTCATTCGGGTCCAAGCGTGTACTGAGAATTGCATTTTTATGCCGCTGCAGTTCCCGGTGCTTTCCTACTTCCGCATATTTACTTGAGATTGGCAATTCCAGGTCACTCGTTATTCAACCTTCGATGAAATTCAAGNTGGCTGAAAGTTCGTCGTCGTTCGTTATCGTCACTCTTGTCAACTTTTATTTATTTATTATTTTCATAGTTTCTGCACCGTACGGTAATTCCGCTGGGAATTGCGACCGGTTCCGTGTTTCGACCGTTAAAATATAAAGTTACTTTAAAATTGATTTTTTCTTTGTGTACATCTTACCCTTTGATAGGTTAATCCATTACCGCGCGACATTTCCAGATAACCTGTTTCGCGGATGAGTTTTCTAGTTCGAATACGTTTTTTTTGGAAATGCATTTCGTATCGTCGGTACGAGAAGTTTCAATTTCAATGGCCGAAATTGGCCGTTCTTCGTGCAAATTTAAAACAGTGACCAGACTGAGTGGAATTTAACGTCGCGTGACTGGAAACGGGCTCAAATACAGGGTGATTCGCATGGCAATCGACCAGCAAAAAATGAATACAGTACCTTGTGGAGTCATGAACGTATGATTATGGAATTTTTTTTCAAATCAATATGGAAAATTGTGCAAGAATAGGAAAAATCCTGAAATCAACATGTTCCTTTCCTGAAGAGGAATTACAATTGCTGTCTTTCGGGAAAAATCTCAGCGTAATTCACTTACTGCAAGTTTAAAAAAACCATTTACTTATCATTTACTAAAACGACATTTTAAGGGGCCAGATAAAATCGTTGTAGGGAGAATGCCGTTGTTCAGAATCCTCATACCCTAAGTATAAAACCCTGGGGGGTCAAATATATTTTCGTTTTTAGAAAGAAAGTCGTAATATACAAGATCGTTGCTGGGAGAGAGTCCACCGGTTCGTTATTGTTTTTATAATAATTTCACGAATGTCCCGCTTCATCACAACAATGTTGGACCGCGGATTTCACTAATTTATTTCCATTTCTTCGAAGGTACATAAATGTTTCCTTGATGAAATATCCCTCTTTTTGTGGGCGTATTTGCGAGTGAATCACCCTGTATCTTTACTAGTTTTCGTAGCTGAAGGCCACCCTCAGGAATGGAACCAACGTTATCGCAAAAGCCCCATGATGATCAAACTGCCATCGTGTT
>CAJPEX010004547.1:0-21051 GCA_905338405.1 Notodromas monacha | reverse complement strand
AGTTGGACTGTCTTTGAATGATGATTTTGTTGGGAGAAATCATTGGCGGTTTATAGAGGGAAAAATGAAGGGCTCTAGGCAATTTGTGACACAAAAAACCTTGGCGGATGGCGGATGGCGGTCTATCGAGGTTTCCCCATCCATTTAGTATTAGGCTAATTTGTTTCAGATGAAATTTTGGCGTTAAGTGAGGGTGGCGGTTTATCGGGGGGCGGTTTAACGGGGTTTAACTGTATCTGTAATATACAGTAGCATATACAGCATGCAAGTGGAGCAGTGTATTATTGGATAGAGAACGAATGTATCCAATGACAAAATGCCACAGAAGAATAGAGCATTGTGGTGAGTCAAATTTCATAAAAGCAAAAAATAAAACCAGAGGCAATCAGCATTTATTTGAGGCTGAGAATGCATATTCCAGGAGTCATTTTGAATAGATATGCTCCTGGTTTCAAAATAACTGTTATTGAATTTTTTACAAGCAAGAACATCAAGAAATTCATGAATCAATCCAAACACAAAATGCAAGTCATAAGATCACATTGAAAAAAATCAAAAATTGGATTTGCACACAAATCAGAGTAGGTAAATAAACAGAAGAATGCCCTTCAAGAGTTCAGGTGAGACTGATGCTTATGAACTTGAAGTAAAATTGAGCTTTTATTTCTTTTTTTGTCGTTGAAATTTTCTGGTCAGGTGATCTGACCAGAAGAGTCAATCAGATTTCCCGATCGACCGAAATAATTAAAATTGAGGGAATTTTTGTGTCATTATTGTCAGCTGAAAGAGATGATGCAGGGGGAAACCTTCAATCGTTATTGTTTTTCACTACAACAATTGTTGTACTGTAACTTTGTCATGGTAAATCAGATGTTCTCTTTAACCTAGCAGACGACGCTCCGAGCAGCCGCGTTGTCTCTTGCCGCGTCACGCCTTGCTGCGTGCCGCCCCGCCGAGTCACGCGCCGAGGGTTACGCAACCCTTTCTCGAATGAGGTCAGATCCGGGTCTGACCACGCTTGCGAAATACTGGCCGTCCGAATCTATATATTCGTTTGCTTTTACCTTGTCGCGCGCTCATTGCTGTCCAGACGCTTGTTCTAAACGTACTTGCTGTTGAATACGAAATAAAGCTGTAATACATTTTGTACTTGAGGAGTTTATTGAATTACCGAACCCGGCAACAGGAATAAGAAAATCTCCTCACAAGAAATTGTCTGAGTTGGTTAAGTTAAGGCTTGCGACGGTAAGTCATACAATCGAAAGTTTAGAGACGTTTAAGCTGAGAGGTTGTAAACCATCATTTTAACTAATTTAGACAACATATTAATGAATTCTAATAAAATATTTGGATTACAAAAGAACGAGTTACCTGATTGTCTATCTTCTATTGACTTTTCTAGATGTCAATTATGTAAATTCTCTATAATCCCAAATCGTCATGCTGACGAATGTCTTATTGCTATTCTAAGGAACAGAGAAGAAAAAGAAGTAAATCAGCAATGTACTATGGAAAAAAAAAATTCTCCAGAAAGACAATTTATTAGATTGGATGATGATGAATTTGCTTTCACTAATCTTAAGGAAAGCAGAATTACTCAGTACTGTGAGGACCAAGGAAAAGGTCCTACTCAAAATTCTTATGAATTACCATTTTCTGGTATTCTACAATTTCATAATGCTTGTAGATATACAATGATTAATGGACCATTATCAGATAATATACATAATTTAGATATACAAGGAGTTGAAATAAAAACAGTAACTGAAATTATACCCGAATCAGACAAAAGAAAAATAAAAGATGATATTAGTAACATACAATTACATTCCCGAGACTATGGACATATATATCTTATTGGACTGTCCATAACTTCAGCAATGATATTATTTTGTTTTCTTTACTTTTGTTATGCCAAAATAAAAGTGTATGTTATTCGGAAAAGGAGAAATGAAATAATTAGACAAATGGATGGAATTGAACTAATGTCAACTACAAATACTAGAACATACCCCTCAATAAAATTTGTATAATAATTAAAAATTATAGATGTACTACTCTGATAGCGAGACTTTTTGATTTCATGTGTTGATGTCGATCTCCGGCAACTAGGGTCTTTTTCTCTCGTGATTTGATATTACACGACGAAAGAGGCCCCAGTCTCCAGAAACCTTGTCTCCTGAAGGATTCGAACCCCAGGCCTTGAATTTTGGCAATCTCAAAATCACACTACCGAGTATGGCACCGTACATTCCTGACGTAATTTTAAACTAGTTCCTACCCTAAATATTGATCCCTATGTGTGACAGAAAACGTCAGCGTTAACGCTAAAGAGGCAATAAAAATTGGGTCCTTCCGCGCACCCCTATACCCGATAACTCCCTAGATGAACCTGTTGATGACTCCTGTTTCTAAAAAAGAATAAAACTCACTCTTCAAATTCTCTGCATACCAGTATATTTTCTGTCTGCTGGTACTCAAATCTTTTGACAAATCATACAAAATTGTCACTTGCGATCAATTTCGGAAACAACAACACCAGCACCGAGTATCGGATCCGCTATTTTTATTACTCGCGTGAATTGAACGTTTTCTGGATTTCCCTCTTTATTTTGACGCACCCATTTATATTTTTCGGTTTGACCTCCAGAAGTTATTTTTATTTTATTTTCAGTTAGAACCCCTTCCCCATTTAAAAGCGATGCCACTGAATCATGTCAAGTTATATTTAAAGGAATATCTTGAAAAGAGGCCATTGGAAGTAAAGAATCCAAACTACCGCCCAAATCAGCATTCCCTCTGTCATTCTCCACATCTTCCACTTTGCTGGCGACAACCCCTTCCAATTCGATGCGCTCCGGTGATGCAGATCTGGCTGGCCTTCTTGAAATCTATAAGTGTAAAATTTGATGAAAATGTTTAAACAGTCATTTTCGTACAAAAATTGCACTTACCAAAAAACGGCGACGGACGCAATTATAAACCCAATTAATGGCAAACATGGTCACCAAACCCATTATTAATCCCAAAATTAGGATCAATAACAGTAATCCCGATGACACGTGCGCAATTACTGGATTAAAATTTGTGGTACCCGCCAATATTTTTTTCACAATATCTGTGATGGATTTATTGTTGAATGATTGATTTGTGACAACCGCGAGTGTTGGATGAGGATATGACATCTCCTCCACTTCACTGGGAACCACTTCAAAAGAAACCATCCCCACTGTTGTTGCTGTCGACGTCAAAACGGGAGCTGCGGTCGTGAAAATTGGAATCTCCACCACCACAGGAGACGAATTGGCCGAAATCACTTTTTCGACACACCTGCCTCCTCGTAACTCAATATCAGTGCTGGGAGCACCAACACAAGCAACGTCTCCATTCAACAAGATCACCTACAACATATGAATATTATTTTCGCGAAGTTATATTTATGATTTTTATTTTACCTTGATTTGATTGAACGATGCACATGTGAAGTCCAGCACATCCCCAATTAGTTTGACAACTCCGTCATAAGCAAAGGCGTTTTGAACACCCTCTTTGCATAAATCTTTACATTTCCAATTTGAATCAATTAACTCACAATTCGGACTATCTCCATTTGTATTATTAAAAGGATATAAAATAATACAAAAGGCGATAATTGACAACCTTTTAGCAATCATATTTTTGAAATTGTTAAATTAACTTTTTAAGCACGTGTTCTCTCGCCAAGAGCTCTGATCAGAATGTCGAAATATCTTTGGTGAAAGAAAGCAGAAAGCATGGCAAATATTTTTGCATAGGGATACAATTGTATCGCCTTTCCGGTCCATTGAAAAGGGTGAACACTGTTGCGTTTTTCGCACTTTGATAAAAGGGCACTTCATGGTTCACTGACTTGGAAAAAGCAGGCTTTTTCCTGTTGCGCCGGGAGAATGTTATCATGCCCTTAATATACGACCCTAATTTCATGAAAGCCCCTGGTGGCCCAAAAGGACCGAGCGCACCTGCACATTAATGCAGGACGGCGCAATCTCGTGCAACTCTGTTTCTTGTACATGCATATCTGATCGGGACTCAGACGGGCTGAATATATTAGTCCAAACTGGTTGTCCATCCCCTTTCCCCACTTTTATTTTATGATCCCGACATCGCCTCCCAAGTTAATAAAAGCTCTTACTCTTCCCCATATTTCTTCAGTGGTTGATACCCTCTTGAGGAGAAGAGTACGTTATAGGATATGTATTGTAGGGGCAGACAATGTCTATAATGCTATCAAGCATGTTAAATCTCAGGAGCATGGATTCAATTTGATGAAGAGCTGTTGAAGGAAAGTCAAGCAGAATTTGGTGATCTTCTTAAAAGTTGGTAAATCCAAGTTTCATATCGATTTACTGTAAAACCTATTTTGTAAGACAACAGTATATACGAATAAATTATTCCTATACTAGTTTAAAAAAAAAACAGTACTGTTTTTTGAAAAAAAGTGCGAGAAAGTGAAACATGCAATAGATGGAAACAATGATTTCAAAATTAGGAAAACAGTGGGATGGAAAGGAAATTTCATAGGAGAGCTGTCCCGCAGTCCACAGCGCAGCAGAATTGCACAATACGGCATCCGGATTTCCGGATTTTCAAGGAGTGATGAAGAGTATAGTCATCATAAATGCTAGTGGTATTTGGTTTCAGTTTACTTGTGAAGTGCTTGACTTTCCTTCAACAGCTCTTCATCAAATTGAATCCATGCTCCTGAGATTTAACATGCTTGATAGCATTATAGACATTGTCTGCCCCTCCATCGAATCGCAATCACTTAAAAGTACTAATCTACATCAGCTTGTCATTTCATATGCAAAACCAAAGCGTAAATCAATCACATCAAGCTGCTGATCACTTCCTCGCAGACATGCGCAATAGAGGTTTCATCAATAACCAGTACCACCATTATTATTAATGACTTTCAGATAGCACCAAATATATAAAACAGTTATTAGTGGGTATCCCATCTTGATATCAAGCAGTAACTGTATAATGGTCATCTGCATATTCATTGGAAGCTAATTAATAATGTGTTTTACCAGAAAACAAGTCTGAATCATCTTCATTGGTGAAATATTATTATTTTTTTGGCCCCTTGACAACTGCCCCAAGGGGAGTTGCATGATAAATATGCGCATGCCTGAGGATGTGGTTCAGCACCACAATAAACTCCAGCCAACCTGGGCAGGTCCTCATGAATATTCACTACTTTCCAATGAACCAGAATATTCCACATCACCAAGTATATATGCGAGAGGAGCTTTGGATTTGCCCAGTGAGTTTGCATCACTCTGTGACAGATAAAGTGCAGCTCTATATAGTGAATTCATTGAAACAGTTTCATGCAAAATTTTCCAAATGGGTTTCTTCAAAGATGTTTCAAGTATCAAAAATAGTTTTGAAAAGCGATGATACATGCTGTGTTTTATCTTCAGGGAGTATTTTTTGCACAGGCTCAGAAATCACTTCATCAGAGCACATGGAGTGGAATTATTTTATTTTCTGTTCATATTATGATTACTGCTATGCTGTCTTAGTTTCTTAAAGACAATTCAAAGTGTTTCTCATTTGATATCATATTAAACAGTTATTCATTTTGTATTCATCATAGATCACGCTGACCACTGAATTTTTCCATTGGGTTGTTTTTATGCCTCAAAAATACACAGGCAAACCGGATTCAGCTGTTGAGGCTAACCAAGTTTTGAATTAAGAATTCATATAGCATTCATCAAATTTAAATGTAAACCGAACTTTTAAACCTTTCTTTCTGCAGATATCCAAGTACCAAGTCATGCCATTGTACCTGGACCTTTTCTGTTGGAAAATCGAGATAAAAAATGTCGGTGCTTGTCATCGTACGTTTCTTGCCAATTCTTAATTTTTCGGTGCTCCTCATATTCGAAGTTTAAAGAGAATCAGTAACGCAAATGAGAAAATAATTCCTAAGAAACTACAATGAGAGAAAATATTATTATTCTCGAGGCAAACCGAAATAGGAAACTGCTCCCATGAAAGACAAATAAAGAGCAGGTTAAGTCAGTGTCTTTAGTTTCAGTGTCAAATTTTATCATTCATTTCCTGAAATACATGGTTTTTATTTTATTACAGAAAAGCAGGTTGCTCAATTTACGCAAGGGAATGATTTGTACAAACATTTTTGCCGCAAAATTTATTTTGCCGGTATTAAATAGCGTGCGCTTTCTTGAAGAAACTGATTTTTCCTTTTTGAAAAATGGAATGAAATCTGTGGCGTAACACTTAGTTCATTCAAACAGAATTAGGAAATCAAATGAAACACATTTTTCAATGAGTCATTTTCCATTTCATTCAATCCAAAAGTGGTGAGGTATGATTATTTAGGAATACAGTGAGACCCCAAAATGTGGACACCCTGACATGAAGACAATTCAACTTGGGAAAACTTGAACATTTAAAAAATGTTGCCCAACATCCAGACAATATCTCCACATACTGACACATTGCCAGCATTTCTCTAAATTTCAGAATTTCAAATTTTCAGTGATCAAATATCTTTCGAACAAATTGAACTATTTATATTCACAGAGGTTAGAAAGGAATAAGTAATTATAAATTTACTTGAATTTATATAATCAAAAGCAGGTTGATTTTGCACTGATTTTTTCAGCATTCTCCATCAGCTATGCACAAGGTAGCAAGACTGATACTTTTTGTTGGTACAGTATTTTGAGTCCTTTTCATGCCAGATAATTATATTCTGTGTGGGTTTCTTTACTGTGCTTAGTTATATTCTTTATTCTTAGGCTCAGAAACAAATTTCATTTCATTTTTTGGGAATTTTTCCACATTTATTATGAACTGGAGAACCAATAAATGAGTTCCCGTGGAAGTCTATGGGAAAAGAAGGTCCAAAATTAGAACATTCCAACATAGGGACACTGTGCAAGCACCAATAATACCTGCATCTTAGGGTCTCAATGTACTTCTTCCAATTTGGCATATATTTTATGTCTTGTTATTTTATACAAATGCAGCAAGAGCATGCTTGGGTTGGTGTTTTACACAATGCATTACCATAAGCAGCTTCTCAAACATAACATGGGAGTTCCTCTGTCATTTAAATGCCCCAAATTCTTGCAACAGGACCAACGACGCACTTGTTGATGTGCGCAGTATAACAAACTCTGTCAAGGAACCTTCAGAGGAACCCATTCGGAAGTGCGTTGTTACATTGAGGTCGAAGTGGGCGTGTGCATAAGCATAATGAAAATCACTGAGACATCAGTCACTATATACTGTACTGTATATTCACTGCACAGCTGTGCATAAAAATGCACCGCTCTCTTTATTGCGAAAACTTCTCCAGTGCGTCGCCTGATTCGAGACTGAAAGGTTCCAATTTCTCTACACTATGCATTTTATTCTCCCGTTCAGTTGGTATATTCTCAAAACTAGCTGATCACAAAATATATATATATCTATGAATCACCCATCCATTTTCTTAGTGAGAAATCCGCTCAAACCCTGCTTTCTGTGAGGCCCACATCCAAGTTTTTTTTTGTCTGTGCGTGCCAAAAATCAGAAATAGTGAAGTATTTTTTTAGTCATTCCATTTTTCCCATTGATATTTGTCTTCCACTTTTTTTTATGGCTGCATGAGGAGTTGAAATGTGCTTGCAATATATATCAGTGTCCCCAATTACCACAAAAATATTTCACCAATCCTTTTCTTCCTGTTGCATCTCAAAATGATGCAAATTTATTAATTGTTGTTGCTTGAACCATTATTTTGCATGGACAACAATACGTGGCTCAACGTAGTTCCTTTTAATTGTTTCTTGCTGTTGCTTTGATAAATTTCATTTGTGAGGAGCAGTCTTTAAAGCTGTATCCCCACAAACCACCTGCACACTGTTTTATTGCCTAAATATCCGCATTGAAGAAAAGGAATGATGCTACTTGAGTCACTTACCACATACAGGGTGGGCCCAAAAAAAGTGAACCAATTTTTGACAAGAAATACTATTGTAGCAAATTGAATTGTGGCAATGAAAATAGCACCAAATGAAAGTTTGTTGAATTCTCTTTCAAACAGTACAGTATAATGGTTTTAAGTGCCACGGAATGGTCACAAAAACCATTTGAATGCAAATGCGAGAGGAGCTTTGGATTTGCCCAGTGAGTTTGCATCACTCTGTGACAGATAAAGTGCAGCTCTATATAGTGAATTCATTGAAACAGTTTCATGCAAAATTTTCCAAATGGGTTTCTTCAAAGATGTTTCAAGTATCAAAAATAGTTTTGAAAAGCGATACATGCTGTGTTTTATCTTCAGGGAGTATTTTTTGCACAGGCTGAGAAATCACTTCATCAGAGCACATGGAGCGGAATTATTTTATTTTCTGTTCATATTATGATTACTGCTATGCTGTCTTATTTTCTTTAAGACAATTCAAAATGTTTCTCATTTGATATCATATCAAACAGTTATTCATTTTGTATTCATGATAGATCACGCTGACCACTGAATTTTTCTATTCTATTGTTTTTATGCACCAAAAATACACAGGCAAACTGGATTCAGCTGTTGAGGCTAACCAAGTTTCGAATTAAGAATTCATATAGCATTCATCAAATTTAAATGTAAACCGAACTTTTAAACCTTTCTTTCTGCAGGTATCCAAGTACCAAGTCAAGCACTACATGGACGTTTTCTGTTGAAAAATCTAGCTAAAAAAAAAGTCGGTGCTTGTCATCGTACGTTTCTTGCCAATTCTTGATTCTTCAGTGCTCCTCATATTCGAAGTTTAAACACGATCAGTAAAGCTAATGAGAAAATAATTTCTGAGAAAATATAATGAGAGAAAATATTTTTATTCTCGAGGCAAACCGGAATAGGAAACTGCTCCTATGAAAGAAAAATAAAGAACAGGTTAAGTCAGTGTCTTTAGTATGAGTGTCAAATTTTAGCATCCATTTCCTGAAATACATGTTTTTATTTTATTACAGAAAATCACGTTGCTTACTTTACGCAAGAGATTGATTTGCACAAGCATTTTTCCGCAAAATTTATTTTGCCGGTATTAAATAGAGGGCGCTTTCTTAAAGAAAGCAATTTTCCCTTTTGGAAAAATGGAATTAAATCTGTCGTGTCACACTTAGTTCATTCAAACGGAATAAGGAAATCAAATGAAACACCTTTTTCAATGAGTCATTTTCCATTTCGTTAAATCCAAAAGTGGCAAGGTATGATTATTTAGGAATACAGTGAGACCCCAAAATGTGGACACCCTGACATGAAGACAATTCAACTTGGAAACACTTGAAATTAGAAAAATTGGGCCCAACATCCAGACCATATCTCAACATACGGACACTTTTCCAGCATTTCTCTAAAATTTTAAAATTTAAAATTTTCAACATTCAAATATCTCTTGAACAAATGGAGCTTTTTATATTCACAGAGGTTGGAAATGAATAAGTGATCATAAATTTACTTGAATTTATATAATCAAAAGCAGGTTGATTTTTCACTGATTTTTTTCAGCATTCTCCATCATCTATGCACAAGATAGCAAGACTGATACTTTTTGTTTGTATTTTGGGTCTTTTTCATGCCAGAGAATCATATTGTGTGTGGGTTTCTTCACTGTGCTTAGTTACATTCTATGTTTTTAGGCTCAGAAACACATTTCATTTCATTTTTTGGGAATTTTTCCACATTTATCATGAACTGGAGAACCAATAAATGGGTTCCCATGGAAGGCTATGGGAAAAGAAGGTCCAAAATTTGGACATTCCAACTTAGGGACACTGTTCAAGCACCAATAATGCCTGGATCTAAGGGTCTCACTGTACTTCTTCCAATTTGGCATTTATTTTCTGCCTTGTTATTTTATACAAACACAGCAAGACTATATGCTTGGGTTTGTGTTTAACACCATGCATTACCATAAACAGCTTCTCAAACATAACATGGGAGTTCCTCTGTCATTTAAATGCCCCAAATTCTTGCAACAGGACCAACGACGCACTTGTTGATGTGCGCAGTATAAAAAACTCTGTCAAGGAACCTTCAGAGGAACCCATTCGGAAGTGCGTTGTTACATTGAGGTCGAAGTGGGCGTGTGCATAAGCATAATGAAAATCACTGAGACATCAGTCACTATATATACTGTACTGTATATTCACTGCACAGCTGTGCATAAAAATGCACCGCTCTCTTTATTGCGAAAACTTCTCCAGTGCGTCGCCTGATTCGAGACTGAAAGGTTCCAATTTCTTTACACTGTGCATTTTATTCTCCCGTTCAGTTGGTATATTCTCAAAACTAGCTGATCACAAAATATATATATCTATGAATCACCCATCCATTTTCTTAGTGATGAATCCGCTCAAACCCTGCTTTCTGTGAGGCCCACATCCGAGTTTTTTTTTGTCTGCGCGTGCCAAAAATCAGGAATGGTGAAGTATTTTTTGATTAATTCAATTTTTCCTACTGATATTTTTCTTCCACTTTTTTTATAGCTGCTTGAGGAGTTGAAATGTGCTTGCAATATACAGCAGTTTCCCCAATTACCACAAAAATATTTCACCCATCCTTTTCTTCCTGTTGCATCTCAAAATGATGCATATTTATCATTTTTTTTGCTTGATCGATTATTTTGCATGGACAACAAGACGTGGCTCCACGTAGTTCCTTTTAATTGTTTCTTGTTGTTGCTTTGATAATTGTCATTTGTGAGGGGCAGTCTTTAAAACTGTATCCCCACAAACCACCTGCACACTGTTTTACTGCCTGAATATCTGGAAGAAAAGGAATGATGCTACTTGAGTCAAGTACCACATATAGGGTGGGCCCAAGAAAAGTGAACCCATTTTTGACAAGAAATACTTTTGTAGCAAATTGAATTGTGGCAATGAAAATAGCACCAAATGAAAGTTTGTTGAATTCTCTTTCAAACAGTACAGTATAATGGTTTTAAGTGCCACGGAATGGTCACAAAAACCATTTGAATGCAAACTTTCACACAAAAAAGTTGTCAGGCAACTTTTTCCAATAAGCTGCCGTTCTATAAAGAGCCATATGCATGAAAAAAGGAAATGCAGGATGCAATAATTTAACCAAAAAATCCATGCTGTCTTGGAGAGCCTGCTGTATATTTTCCCAAAATTTAGAAGGAGAGGCTGAGAATGGAGTAGGAAATTGGCAATATGGGATGCTGCAGGGCTCCCATCTTACAGATGCTGCTGTGAGCTGGCCTTGTGGCTCCTGGTGACCCACTTTTTCCCCCTGGATGACTGAATTATTGCTGAAGTGGATTTTTGGTGAAAATTATTTTGAAAAAAACTTTTTTTGAGTGAAAATAATTTTGAGGTGTTGTCTTAACCAGCTTAAATTTTGAAGCAGAGTTTTTGATCAGACAATTGCTGCTAATAAAAACTGTTGACTGTTGGTATCGAAGATTTGACTGTTTTCTGCGTGCTTTCAAAGGATCAAAAATAGACTTTGACAAACGTTACAAGTGCGTCTTTTATTTCTGTTTCACACAGCGTAGAAATATATGAGCATGCGGCGTCGAGGTTCTCGCGTCAAATGTTCTGGGAGAGTAAACTTAACATAGTATTGCAGACACTTGTATATATAGACAAAACCCATTTTGAGGTCAGCACCAAGCCTAGCAACCAATTTGGATTGGTGTTGACATACTTGGTTGCGCAGCAACCAAGGTGAAAGGTGCGTAGCACAAGAAGGCTTGTATATATGCATTAGTATATATATATATATATAATATACAGGCATATGCGTAGAATTAAAGATGCGGAACAAACGTGAAGCAGACGAGGGAACCTCAGAAAGTGCGGTATATTGCAGTCCTGACTTTTATTGGACCACAGAGGAATCCAGTCATCCAAAGCAAAGTGAAGGCAGTGGGTTATTTCGAGCCATGAGGACAGTGCCCAGCAGCATACCTGCAGGATGGAAGCCCCGCAGCATCCTATCTTGCCAAATTCCTTTGCCATTCTAACCCTCTCCTCCTGGATGAGAGAACATATATATGCAAGCTCTCATTCAAGACACCATGAGGTTTTCTGGTTGAATCATTGCACCTGCATTTTTTTATTTGTGCAAACAGCTCTCCAGAACAGCAGCTTAGTGGAAAAAGTTGCTGATCCACTTTTTTAAGGTTTTCATTCAAATGGTGCTTGTGACCATTCTGGTGGCACTCAAAACCAAAAAAACTGCATGCAATTTAAAAGAAAATTGAACTACGTTTCATCTTGTTCTTTTTCCTTTGCCACAGCTCAATTTACTAACAAACTTTTTCAAATCAAAAATTGGTTCACTTTTTTGGCCCACCCTATATAACCTATTGGCTTGAAGGAAATAACACTTAGTTTCTGAAGAATATTTCAAGATTTGCAATAATAATCTAGATGTCAACAATTTTGTTGTGGACTCAATAGAAGCTTGTTGTAACTAAATCTCCCTGATTGTTGATGAACAAAATGAACGGAATATTCATTTGAAAAATAATTGAAATTGTCTCTCCTCAACTCTCACATTTTGACAAAGGTAGTTTGAGAATATCCCTATTAAAGGCATGTCACAGTCAATAAATATACATTCTCCCCCTGCCTGTACTAACACCAGAACAATTTTTGTCTTTGTCCTCAAATTACTGAAGAGGACTAAACTTTATTCCTTAAAAGATAATGACGTGCTCATGCATTCTTTTCTAAAAAATTGAAAAGTTATTTGCCAACAAATGGTGGAGTGTTTCTTCTCGTCCTGTGGAAAAGTCTGATTTTGTTGTTGTTGCATGCATACACATTCTAGTATAGCAAAATACAGTATTACAAAAAATTCAACCTGGAGTACTGGACTGAGATCAAAGGCCATGGTTGAGGAAAAACCAGGAATGGTGAATCTCTCTATGTATGCAGCATTCAACCCTTGGATGACAGCAGCATTGTTTCCATTGCAGGGCAAAGTCAGACTTGTTTTTGGTTGAGCCTGAATTTCATTTTTATCCAAAGTTGTGCAACCCCTGCCAGGTGGGAAGGACAAAGTTGGATTTTATCCAGGGATGAACAACTGCTTAGAAAGTGCTAAGTAGAACTTTTTCTGGAGTGACCTATTCCACCTGCCCTCCTGGATTTTACTTCCAAATTTAATCTTTGAGTGAGGGAACAACACAAGGCCAGGAAACAAAAATGAGCCATCAAAATGTAATTTTTTTTTCTGCATAACAATTTCCAGTAGAAAATTGAAAAACTATCAGTATTTTTCCCAAATTTGCCCTGCACAAAATGTAAGGGTTTTTTAAATTTTTTTCCTTGAATGCAACGAAAATCTCAAAGAAAGTCTGACTGCCATAGAAGGGTTAAAGAATATGAATTTCCATCCAATGGCAAAAAATGCTGTAAAATTTGCATTCCAGCAGGCAGGAAGATTTTAGTCACATTTTTCTAAACTCTTCTGCAAAAAGGTTGCTGTATCACATGAATCCCTCAAGGAAAAATTGGGCCTTCTTCAAATTTCCACAACCCTTTCTTTGCCCCAGCAATCAATGAACTCGCGAGTAATGCCTTTCTTGATTCAATCAAAACTGAAGTAAGGAAAAAATTAAATTTCATTTCTGAATTATATCTTGCTTGCGGAACCCTCCCTCCCCGGGAATTACTTATTCTACTTAATAATTCATGCTTATTCAAGCCGTTCGTTGAAAAAAAAAATATGGGTTCCAGTAACATTGAGGATACCTTTGTGAGAATGTTTTGCTTTTTGTCTGAGGAATTCGGAATCTCTCGATCCCAATTCGAGATAATAATGGGGGAAACCCCCGACAGAAGCAATAAAACAAGGCCTATCCTGTGGTGCAATCTCCTCCATCAGGACCAAGTCACACTGCAAGCCATTGCATCATCTCTACGAATAATGCAATGGCTTGGAAATGAAGTTAAAAACAATCATTTCTAGGAATAATTGTTTTTAACTTCATTTCCAAAACAACAAGGATAAAGTCGTTTCCAATTGGAATGATATTTCTTTCTCTTCGTGAACTCATCGAAACAAAATGTTTACCCAACTTTTTGATCAAACATCCTAAAGTAGTTTTTTGGGAATTGAATTAACATTGCATTGAAAACGCAAGTCAGCACTTCTGGAGTTTTGTGTCAGATTTTAGTTTGGCCACAGACGCCATACAGTGAGTGACTTCATGAAAACGTTCTGTAACCTGTGAGTAAAATCCCTATAACAAACATTTTTGAGGGAAAAGGGTGTGACACTTTGAACGAAAAATGAGCAATAAAATCTTTCTCATCGAAATTGCTTCCATTTCACAAAGCTATGGGCTGAAACTTCAGAATGATAAATTAATAAGGAAAATGACAATGGAATGACATAAATTCGCCTCTCCTTGTCCATAAAATTCGCGGGCTTCCGAAAGTTCAGAGAATAAACTATTCAGAAACATTGAAATTCACTTCTATTGAATGTAAAATTCAAAATGTAACTCTGAAACTGTAGGAAAACAAAAAAAAATATTTGCAAGATTTATTTCGATATTCTGGCGAGAACGTGTCTGAAACCTATTGAAATATTTAGAATGACCCCTTGCTGGAAATTGCGTCCCCCAAAGAGAAATTTCGCCGCAACAAAACGCCTTCATAAAAATAAATTTTTATTTTTTAAATCCAGCTACCCCCTATGTATGTGCATTGCTGTTGAAAAAACTGGACAACAATTTTAGGAACAACCTTGCAGAAAGATCGACCCCTGCAGTGTGCTTATCCTGCATGTTTGTATTCCTTCCAAGAAAAAAGGGCTTTGGCATGCGAGTGGGGCCTAAAAGGAAACCCCTCAGGGTGAGGGATTTGGGGGAGGGTGAAAGTGCCTTCAGTATACACTTCTGCGCTGAAGCAATGAGAAAACTTCCCTCATCACCTGAGCTTGACTCTTTGTCTTGCCATGTGATAAATCGAAGGATGTTTTTGAAAAAATTTGGCATTCTGCTGATTTCGTCACGTGGTGGCTGAAATTCCCAGTCTGGTTTCCGCGTGGTCTCGTGAATATCTACAGTGAAAAAGCAACTTCCTGAACCATTCCAAGTGTCCATGTGTTCAACACAGCAGGTGCCGCAAAATACAGAATTATCGATGATACAGCACAATCAATTGACTGTGATTTATGGAATTAATCAAAAGATTTCCTTCATG
Source organism: Notodromas monacha (assembly GCA_905338405.1). NCBI lineage: Eukaryota > Metazoa > Arthropoda > Ostracoda > Podocopida > Cyprididae > Notodromas > Notodromas monacha. Next base: position 5,814 of record CAJPEX010004547.1, on the reverse strand, counting down.
CCACGTCGTGAATGAACCGTGGAGTGTTTCTTTCTGTGGGAATAAACAACTACATTCGGTGAAAACTGTCAGCAGTAATTCAGGTGGATTCACAACAGTTCCAAAAATACAAACTTGCAAAAGCTATTCAATATTTTATGGTACCTCAATCATTGTCAAAATTGGTGGCAGTATTGATGTGCTCTTTATTTACCTGGAGGTTTGTATTTATTTTTAGCAATTGTTTTTTTTTCGTGTTCCAAAAGGCATTTCTGGGGATTTATTCATGAAGAACAGGTATTTTGATAATTTGAAACATGGTAATTCAAAGTGATCTAGTACGAAACTTTTTCCTGAAAAGTATGGTTCAAATTTTGATTGCTGTTCAAATCTAACGTGGAAAATTTTTAGGTCAAGAATGCAGTATTATTTTTCTTGTACGTTTGCAGTGGGAAACGACTGCCAAAAATATTCATGTGAAAACGATAGCTTGTTGCGTAAGGAATTAGTGTTTCCTATTTTGTGGATTTTTCCAAATGATGAAGATAGGATTGGAACTGTGGAAGTATACAATGGATGTAGATTTGAAAATGTATTCAGGCTTTGGAATATTCCTGGTATATTTCCCACCACTGATGTGTGGTGTTCTACCTGTATTCCTTGTAGAAAAAAAATTATCATGGTGATCAAGTTGCACATTTTGCAAGTTTCCTCTCACAACGCAAATAATTTTTTTGTCGCTTAATTTTTTTTTTTTTTTACGATCGGTTCGGCGTTCAGAAGCCACTTCCTTCTGAACAGCTCACTCAGTGCTAAAAAGCATTTTGAAAAGTTATTTCAACTCTGTATTTATGTATTGTCTCATTCGATTCAACATTTCAGGAGAGGTTTTGGAAAATAAGAAAATCAGAATTGAATATTTCGATGGAAACAAAAGCGAAGTTGGCCAATAGTTTTCAGGAGCTGGTGAACGAGTGCAGAAAGGTGTTTGACTCTGGAGATGTGGTGGATGTGGATTATTTAATGGAGCTCCTTGCTTCCTACACGTCGAAGCCAGAGGAGTGGAAAAAGTTTGCCAAATTCGATCGTCACAGGTGGGATTTTCTTTCTTGTTTTCTTTCTTTTATTTGAGATTTTTTCATGCAACAACAAAAGAGCACTTATGTTCAGAATTCTTGATCTTCATTATTGTACTGTACATCAAGAATTCATGGATATTATTTGAAAACTTGCTTCCATGGTTCTCAATGAGTTAGAATGAATTGAATTGAATGGCAAGCTTTATTCTTTGCTTTTCAGCATTCACAAGGTCCAAGAAACATTCCTGCATCTAAACCCCTTCCCCTCTCCATCATTATTCGTCCAAACACATTCCATCACATCAGAATGGACAACAGAGAAATAAGCTGTACATGGGTATTGAAAAAAAATGAAATACTGCACATATATCCCAAAATTTACAATTGCAAAACTGACATAAATAGATAGTGTTAATATTTTGGATACAAGAGATGTGGTTTCCATGTGAAGAACAAATTCAAAATTTCAATTCAATTTTTCTCGAGCCCATGCATTATTTTTATTTATGTATTAAGATTGATGAAGTTTCAAAAACATGTTTAAGGTTTTGGTTCATGCATTTTCTTCCTCATCCTGATGACAGGTTCTTATACTTTTACAATCATCACCTGATTATTCCCATCTAGCTATGATGGAAAAGTACCAGCAAATTTTAAGGATCCCCAAATGATTGAAAATTAAAAAGAAATACAGTCAACCCCTGTCTAACGGACTTGATTTGTGCAAGGGACAAGTCTGTTAGATATCATTGGAAATATTCCTTGTTCATTTTTGTTTGTTGTTTGACACAGCAGTGTGTATTAACTTCTGGCTGATTTCAAGAGAAAACTCACCATTTATGTAAGCCACCTGATTGAGTTTCAGATCCTGCTGTGTCCTGTTACTCCTGTAGCATGTATGAGGACTGGAAATTTCAGTAGTTTTGTGTGTTTCTGTGAGTGACTGACAACTTTTTTAAAGCAAACATATACTCAAACATGAATGCCTTCATCTGAAATTCCAAAGAATGATAGAGTGGTCTACAAAAGCTTCCATTTATCTTCATTTTGCTCTCTGACTCCAGATTTTTTGTTGCACTTTCCATTCGAAATATTTAATTCATTCTTTTTTTTTTGTTCAGGTACACCAGAAATTTGGTTGATGAAGGAAATGGGAAGTACAACATGATGTTGCTGTGCTGGGGAGAAGGGATGGCATCTAATATTCATGATCACTCAAATGCCCATTGCTTCATGAAGGTTTGAATTTGGAATTGTTCTACTTTTTATCCGTCACTATAAGAAAGTTTTTATTAGAGGACACAAATTAGATTAAGGTACATTCCTGAAATATCTGCCAACTTTGAATTTGTTCCCCTACTATAAAGACCTGATAAAGCTGGCTGTACTTCTCAATCATCAAAATTTTGAGATTACTGTAATACTGTAATTGTGTTATTGCATATAACCTCTGAATGTGCTTTTTTCACAGAATCTTATGGGTGATTTGCTTGAGAGAAGATATGACTTTCCTGCAGAAGAAGGAGGTGAAATGGTTGGGAGAGGAACACAGGATCTGAAACTCAATCAGGTGGCTTACATAAATGGTGAGTTTTCTCTTGAAATCAGCCAGAAGTTAATACACACTGCTGTGTCAAACAACAAACAAAAATGAACAAGGAATATTTCCAATGATCATGAATGCCAAAAAGAGTTCAATTTACGAAAAATGTTAGCACTTTCACATGAAAAAAGGTCCAAAAAGCTTTTCATTCAAGTCCAATTCAAAATAGCAGAGATTATAAGCTTGAACCTCCTTGCATGGGAAGTTATTTTGATGAATTATACAGGTTCTATTTTCCCATTTTTGGCATTCAAAAGGCTTTAAAAAAAAACCAGCATTCCCAAACACATCCATTTGACCCATTTTGGGTGATAGAAATTGAATAATTGCATTGTTCATAAAATAAATTGCATACCAGTACATATGAATTATGAATTTCCATTGTTTATGGTTCATCAGCACTGAAAGTGTGCACAAGGTGTTCAGCCGACTCCAAAATACTTTTCAATTAATTTTAAAATTTTAAAAGAATCTTCAAGGAGAGATCATATACAGTAAAACTTTAAAACTTACATTTTATCCCAGCACTCCATGTTGTGGAACCACCTTTTTATTAAGTTGTGAGAATCCCAAGTCTTTTGATACTTCATTTTTATGGGTGGGAATGCTGGGCAAAAAAAATTTTTTTGATGTTCATCATCACATGAACACATTCATAGGATCAAAACTGCAGAGACAAAGTGCAAATGATTTCCAAGTTGAAGCTTTTGCATGCATGTTTTTTGCATATGTTTTTTGCAAAAAGAGAGAAACCCGTGGGTTTAAAGATGGAAGGGAGTCTGAATGTTCTGAATGTTTGTCAGTCTAAAGATAAACTATTTTCAAAGCATAGACACCCTCAATACAACTGCTTTGTGAATTTTGAATTTCTTTGGCTGGGTAAATTCTGACAAGACTCTGACTGTCAGCATGCATTTGTGTTTTACAATAAAGTACAAGTGGTACCTTGCAATTTGACCCAAATCCATTGCCAAACTAGGGTTGAATTGCAAAGCAGTATTTTTGTGAAAATCAAAAAAATCAGTACAAAAATGCAAAAAAAAAGTGGCCAAAGCAGGTTGAATTGCGATGCAATGGTCAAATTGCAAGTCAGCCTCCCTGCATGTTCAACTTGTCAATTTAGGGACAGCCAAATTGCAGCAGGTAGTGCAGTAGAATGGCATTGTATACCATGGCTGTATTTGTCAAATGACTCATAATTAACAAAATTTTCTTTGTCAGATGAACTGGGCCTGCACAGAGTAGAGAACCCAAGTCACACAGATGTTGCAGTGAGTCTCCACATTTACATCCCGCCGTTTGACCAGTGCAACATCTTTGACCCTCGTACTGGCAAGCAAAACGTCAGCAAAATGACCTTCTGGAGCCGCTACGGAAAACGAACACCCTTCCAGTAATCCTCCTATTTTCCAGAGGTTCTAAAATTTTTCAAAAATATTTAAATCGAATTTTTATTTCCAATAAAAAAATAGCATTTACGAAATGAAGCCCCGGGCACAAGCTGATTCGGAAACAACGGAAGGAAATGTGGAAAACACGCAGCAATCTGTGGTTCAAGTGAAATGAACAAAAAGTGGATGAACAAGAAAGGCCGAAAAAGAATTCAACAGAAAGTTGCCGTGAAATGAAGACAAACGTAGCCATAAGTGAGACAATCAAGATGTGCCAATTTGGTGAGAGTGATGAAGATGACTTATTTGGACCTGGAGGAATTTTATTGTTTTGACATTTGCTGTTGAGACTTGAGAGTGACAACAAATTATGAATTCTTTTACTTGAGCATGGTTTCTTTCCGCTGGGAGATTCCAGAGATGGTTAAATAATATATGCATTCCTAAAATGGAAATTGTTTTGCATCGCAAATTATTATACTGTACTGTTTTTCATTCTTGCCTTTCCAGACTTCTGCATTGAGATTTGGCGGAATAAATGTTTCCTTCTTTGTCCTCCATAATATGGAAAGTAAATGGCTAAGGTGATTTCTGAAAAATGGAGAAGAGTACAGTTGAACCTCAAGTTGAACTTCTTTAGTCAAACCTCAATAAGTTGAACTTCTCAAAGCAAAAGTCTGCATTCTCTGATTTCTGGCTGCTCCCAATGGTCAAGAATGATCTTAAACAGGTTGATTTTAAAGAGAGCATCATTTCTGTCTGTTGAAGACCAGCTTGATCAACCAACTAAATTTTCAATTTCTGGCAATATTTTGATCTTAGGATTTATTGCATGAAAAAATGCATTGAAATTGGAGGGGACTGTGTTGCGCAGCAATGAAGTGTTACTAAATAATGCGGCTATGGGAGTACAGAAAACCATGAAATGTTGAAACTCTGTTGGACCTATTTCAGAAATTGTCAAACCTTATTCACAAACCTTTGCACATTTGAAGGATGGAATTCAAACTACTTCTTTCAATATTTTTTCTTTTGTGAATATGACAATGTCCTGAGCAGAGCTTTGAAGTAATTCAGATTTCAGAGACATCAGTAGCAGTTCTGAAAAAGACAAAAGAAAATATTCTTGGTGTAAACACTTTTCATCGCAGTTTGAAAAACGGATGTAGCATCTGGCAAGAGATTTTGAACATTTCCTGGGATGAAGAAATGTGTCCAAAATTTTGATTGAAACGAAAGACTGCTGATCTAAAAAAAAGTCAGGCTGAGGATGAATTTTCCAAAAAGCAAGGTGAGGATAGACATTTTTCTCAAACTGATGCGTTTCCTCCAAAAGAGGACATGGGTTAAACACTTAAACTATTCAAGCAATGGAATAGGAGTTCTGATGGGTTTCCAGGATTAGGACAATTTTTGTTCTCTCTGCTGTAAAATTCAAACCTTCATTCTTTGCTTATTCTGATGTCAATTTTGAAGTGTTGACAACCCACCTTCTTGGCATTGGTCCATGAGCTTCTTGGGTACCGGGTCATCCGCTGGTCGGTCAATTGATGGTCGCGCACCCGCCGGTCGTCAAGCGCCGGTCGGTCCAACCACCAGCCAGGGCAGTTCTTGGCCTCGCCAATTCCCAGTCCACCAAACTGCGGTTTGGTCACCCAATTGTTGGGGCACTGGAACAATTTGGTGAGAAGAATCATGCTGATTCTTTCTAGAATTTGGTAAGCAGAATGGTATCCTACCATAGATTATTTTTTTTACAAAA
>CAJPEX010004546.1:0-21054 GCA_905338405.1 Notodromas monacha | reverse complement strand
CTCGTGGTTTTGCATGGTCAGGTGGTCGATTTCACTTGCCATTTTGATGCTGTTGATGACTTGAAAATACCATATGCATACAGTACATATGTGCTTCAGGAATCATTTTGAGAAACATGTGCATTAGCAGTGTTCCCCGGCCTGCGAACTGGAAAATTTCCACGAATTTATTTTTACAGACTGGAAAATATTCAAGAAAGTTTCCTGAAGACCAGCAAAGTTTCATGAAAATTTTTCAGACTCAGAAAAGTTTTTTGTAAGGTTTCATGGCAGCATGTACTTGAAAAGTTTCAGGTATTTTGCAAAAAATTAAGATACAAACCAATGAACCAGCTGCAGTAGAATGTCTTTTAAAAAAAAGGAGAAAGGTGGGCTTGCAGAAAGTTTTTTTCAGAATGAAAAATTGAAATGATTTATTTCAGCAAGTAAATATTTTTCTGAAGCATTACCAGAAGAAAACCCACCTTCTATGTTTCATCAGATAACCTCAACTGCCATTGTCTTTTCGAAATTGCAGATAAACATAACTGACTTCATTGCTACTATCCATAAATTAATTTTGCTGAAGAAAATTTCCTGTAGAATTGCAAAAAAAAAATTGCAGACCATTGATTGGGGAACACTGCATTAGAGTTTTAAAAAACTCCTGATTTTCTTGTCCTTAAAATTTTGTAGTATTTGGCACATATATGGAAGACACTGGAATGCGTTCCATGTTGATAAATAATGTAGAGACCCGGTTTCAAAAGATTGCTGATATTCCATAATGCGAGAACTCGGTATATACTTGCTTCCTCTACAGCCTCCTTTAGCACATATCCCGTATGTACTTCCAAAAGACCTTGGCATTAAGGACGCGTCCATCAAGTCAAGTTGACGAATGTGCAACGCTTCTCCATGCATAAATTCATGCACTTGCAGAAATTTGCATAACCCGTCGTCCCGTCGGTTATGTGCACAAACGGGCTGCTGCAGGGATCATCTCCGGTTTTTATTCTGTGTCAGGTTCCCCCCTTTCGGTCGCTATCTCCTTGGAACCGACTTCACTCCTTTTTTTTTTCAGTTCTTTAGGAGACTAAATCCGGGTAATGAATGCGCAGAAAAATCTCCGCCTTTTCTGGCCAGCAGATTGGATCCTTGAGGATGGAAGGGAGGCACTTGAAAAGGACTGAGTAGATTAAGGAGAAATTGGGAACCCTCTCAACTCTTGAGTGTTGTGAGACTCATGTGGAGAATCTGGGCGATCATGTGCAGTCAAACCTATCTAAGTTGAAATTTAAAGCCTCAGCAAACACATTTAATTTAGTAAGGTCTCTCAACTTAGGGAGCAGTTTTGAGTTAGGGAAACAAGCCTTTTTTATTGTGGGAAACATAGAAACAATTTTGGAAATTGTAAATGGTGATATTCTGAGCCTTGAATTACCTCTTAGATGAGTCGAGGGGATGCTGGACTTTGATGCAAGGGTTTATTAGAGCAATTATTCTTTAATTTACTTTCAAAGCACATCAACTTGATTGTTTTTATTAATTTTATCTTTGCTGTGTCCAGAAAATAATAACCGGAAGGCCTTAAAAATCTGAGTTGGATAGGTTCACAAGGAGAAACCTTCAAGTTGGAGACATTTTTAACCCTTGAGCAACAAAGTCAGGATATTTTTCAAAATGTTGTGCTCATGTGCACTGGAAATTTAAAAAATTATATTTTTGTGCCAAGGCTTAATTGAGAAAAGGTTCAATATTTTTTTCTAATCCTGCATAAACTTTTGCATGAAAAATGAAAATATCCCGCACTGTTTGGCACTTTTTCCTGCATTCTTGGCATAGGATTAGCATTTTGAGATTCCTAAAAGCAATAGAACATTCCCCTTCTAGATTTTTCCCAACATGGGAGCATCTTAGTGACCTTTTGTCAAACTGAAATAAACCACACCCCCCAGAAAAATCCCTGACTCTGTTACACAATGGAAAAGAACACTCCACCTTCAAATGCATGGTTTCTAAGGGAATTTAGACAGGGAAGTATTTAACTTATCGATGCTCAGCAGCTATCGAAATTATAATTGCTAGTCCAAAAAATTCAGAAAATCGGGTAAAATGCAAGCTGAGGATTGGAAGGTTTGAATAAAGGGAAAATAACATGCTTCTTCGATTCTTGCCATAAACTCCGGAAAACTTGGTCATTATTAAATAAAATTAAATTCCAATCGACCCTTTTTGAAATTACAGCAACGTTTATTATTCGTTGCCCATGAGTTTCCCTCCGTATTTTCCATTTCGGCGTCGTCATGATTTTGAGGCATTAAACTACAGCAGGTGGCTTTCACTTGAAATAATTTTCCTCTCAGCAGACCCCAGCGTTTTTTTCACTCCCACAAAAGGGAAGGATGACGTTGGCAAAAATGGTTCAACACTTGGTTCTCTCATCCCTGGCCCCGTCATCAACTGCAACATCAACTTCTGCTCAGCTTCAAGCGCTGCATTTTTGATCCCCCCCATCAATGAACAGTCTGTACCATCAGCGATTCTCTCACCCTGTCATGAATACTGGGGAGATTTGAATAATGACTGACCATGCAGACGGAATCCGGATAAGCTCGTCGATTTCTCCCCGCAGCACTACTGAACCCGATAGAACAGGGTTATTAACCGGGGAACACAAAAGAACCCTGCTCAATAACGTGTCAAATCGAACGCGTTATTTCCCGCAGTATTATAATGGAAAGTGGTTCTCTTCACGTGATGATGAAATAACTTTTCTTTTATATATTTATTAACCGGGGAACACAAAAGAACCCTGCTCAATAACGTGTCAAATCGAACGCGTTATTTCCCGCAGTATTATAATGGAAAGTGGTTCTCTTCACGTGATGATGAAATAACTTTTCTTTTATATATTTGAGCGTCAATCGGGAAAATGAAAACATTTCACTCAATTTTTGTACGAGTATTGCTGGCGAACACTTTGTGGATCTGCATTCGAGCCTCGGGTGCGACTGAAGGTACAGTATTTTCTCGAAACATTTTTGAGCATTCTTCTACCAAGTGCACATTTAATCTCTTAAAGATTAGAAAATGTTTCCTTTAAAAAATATTTTTTCTGTGATTCTAGATCGGAGATTTTATTTTAGGAAATTCTTCAGAAAACTTCACTTTTACGAAATCGAAATAACATCTTGTCCATATGGTAAGATCTACACCATTTCATCATTTGAAGAGTTTTTTCCACTTTGAATGGGCCGCTTTTCTACGAAAGACATGATGCGAATGTTTTTGATCTGACATCAAATCTTATCTGATTGAAACTGACAGTTATTTATTTGTATTTTCAATTACTTCAATTTCAGTCAAAAAGATTTTAAGAACTTGTCAAATAATTTACCAATCGGAGCGAAAAAAATCGTCGGATGTTACATTCGAAGCGTTCAGAAGTTTACGAGAAGATTGTCCTAGTTATGCGTGCCTTTCACATGCTCAAAAACTTTCTGATTACTTGGGACGATATTCTGCGTTTCTTGGGCAATTTTTTCGTAGCCTTTCTTGAGAGAATGTCGGACAGAAATCTGTGATATTTAGCAATGAAAGTTTCCCTAATATTTTTCAACTGTGCATGCGGAAACTTATTCAAGTGTTCCTCCGCCGACGAGGCGTATTTTGTGGGTATTAGCGAGGTTTTTTTTTTTTTTCTAAAGAAAATTTTCGTTACGAAATAATTCCTCCATTTAACACTAAAATAAGTACGGTAAAGCAGTCTAATGAGGCCTTATTGTCAACAAACCCGAGGCGTGTTTAAATTTCCAGGAACTTGCGAAAACTTGCCTCTTATTAACCGGGGAACACAAAAGAACCCTGCTCAATAACGTGTCAAATCGAACGCGTTATTTCCCGCAGTATTATAATGGAAAGTGGTTCTCTTCACGTGATGATGAAATAACTTTTCTTTTATATATATCCCGATCGTCAATCGGGAATCTGAAAACATTTCACTCAATTTTTGTATGAGTATTGCTGGCGAACACTTTGTGGATCTGCATTCGAGCCTCGGGTGCGAATGAAGGTACAGTATTTTCTCGAAATTTTATAAACACATTTTTCTCCTCGCTGATACATTTTTACCATCAGAAATTTCATAAAAACGGAAGCTTGCCTCTGACGAAAGTTTTGAGCATTTTTCTGTCAAGTGCACAATTAATCTCTTAAAGAAGAGAAAACGTGTCCTCTGTAAAAAAATATTTTTTCTGTGACTCTAGATCGGAGATTTTATTTTTGGAAAAATTCTTCAGAAAACTTCACTTTTACGAAATCGAAATAACATCTTGTCCATGGTAAGATCTACACGACTTCATCATGCGAAGAGTTTTTCCACTTTGAATGGACCGCTTTTCTACGAAAGACATGCTGCGAATGTTTTTGATCTGACATCAAATCTTATCAGATTGAAACTAACGGTTATTTATTTTTATTTTCAATTAATTCAATTTCATGGACAAAGATTTCACGAGCTTGTCAAATAATTTACCAATCAATCGTCGGATGTTGCATTCGAAGCGTTCAGAGGTTTACGAGACGATAGTCCTAAATATGCGTGCTTTTCAAATGCTCAAAAACTTGTTCATTAATTGGGCTGATATTCTGCGGCTCTTGGGTATTTTTTTCCGTAGCACTACTGTGCATTTTTTGAGAGAATGTCGGACAGAAAGCTGTGATATTTAGCAATGAAAGTTTCCCTAATATTTTTCAACTGTGCATGCGGAAACTTATTCAAGTGTTCCTCCGCCGACGAGGCGTATTTTGTGGGTATTAGCGAGGTTTTTTTTTTTCTAAAGAACATTTTCGTTACGAAATAATTCCTCCATTTAACACTAAAATAAGTACGGTAAAGCAGTCTAATGAGGCCTTATTGTCAACAAACCCGAGGCGTGTTTAAATTTCCAGGAACTTGCGAAAACTTGCCTCGTCATTCTTCGGCACGGGTTGAGGAATATCTCTTTCCTGTTTGTTTTCATCGCACCTCGGCTGGTTATGCGAGTATATCAGGTAATAAGATGCCTCTATTAAGTCGGCGAGACCTCGCATTCCTCGCAAAGGAAGTGAGAAGCACAAAAAGGTGGAATGCAGAAGAGAAAAAAAAGAGGAATGAGACACCAAAGGAATCCGTAACGTTTTTTTTTTTCAAGTATTGCCAGGTAAAAGAAACCTCACCGAGGTTTTCAAACTTCTGGGGTGTTGAGACAGGAATCCCTCTTTGATTTTCAAGTACAACACGTGCAAAATTTCGAGCGTGAATTGCAAGAAAAGAGTGGCATAAATAGCGTCGACTATGAAACTTATTGCTGTAGTTCGAAGTCTGTGACTTATTAAGCAATGGCCATAAACAACCGCTTTTCCAGTTATTGCCTTGTGCAGTGATATGAGAAACTTTTAAATGCTGACAAGCAGCAAATATAGCTTGAATTTCAAACGATCAATAAAAATGAGCATGTCCAAAAACAGCAGAAGTACAAAACTGCATTGAAGCAAAATAGTTTTGAAAATTTTGAACATAAAATACAATCAGGTAGTACAGTTGGTGCCCCGCAATTTGACCCTAATTTGCTGCCAGGGTTGAATTGTGAAGCATTCAAATTGTGAGACAATGTCAAATTTGATGTTCTCTACATCAAATTTTAAATTTTCAGTGTCTTTGTAGGTAAAATTGCAGCGCAAGAGGTCAAATTGCAAATTGTGGGATGTCAAATTGCAAGATACCACCTGTACAATCCTCTTGAGAATTTAATGAACAAGGCACAGGGTGCTTTGTGTTGTTACTTGCTGCATCAAGTTCTTCCATTTTAAACAGCAGTTTATACAACATTTTTGCCTTCAAGATGACCATATTATTTCAGTGGATTGTTAGCATCAAATTCTGCCTTCCACATTTGTGAAAACCATCAATCCATCATTTCATTCACATTTATTGATAGAAAAGGCAGCCATTGATGCCTCACACAATATTACTGTACAGGTGGTATCTCACAATTCAACCACCCTGCAATTCGTCTGTTTTGCCATTTGGCAGTCAAATCTGTTACAAGGTCAACTTAAAATTGAACCTCTGCCTCAAAATTGGACCCTTATAGAGACACGTTGAAAACATTACATTTGGCATTGTCTCATAATTCATCTGCTGCTTCAGAATTTGACCCTAGTTCAGCAATGAATTAGGGTCAAATTGCAGGGCACCACCTGTACCTTGATATTTGTGAAATCCGAGTGCTGACAGCATTTTCTTGATGCGTCTCAATGACTCAGTAAGTTATTCAAAAATGGACCCAAGCACTCTGCAGTGATTTTTGTGAGTCATAAATATGGGGTATGCAACATTTGAAGTAAAAAGGTGATTATACAGTATAAAATATAATTACAAGGAAGCCATTTGGACCAGTAAATTTTAGCAAAAAATCCGTCATAAGCAAACTCAAATAGCATCGCAGCTATTGGACAAGGACCTCAAGAAAGAATTCGTCGTAATCGATTATTCGTAATAACGAGGCTCTCAACTGTATCACGCAGCCATGAAGCATGGAATTTTTCAATGCATGGGCCAAATGAGCCAAGAAAAGAAACGCACCGAATGTAAAAAGTACCGCAAAGTAAAAAGCGCGAGAATTTTTGTCTTGTAATTTAGTTGTAAATTACTTTATTCGTCGGTGGTACAATTTTCTATATATGAACTGCACCCAGAAATCAACCTATTCAAATGGGCCATAATGAATTCAGTACCTCCTTGACACCTCCTCTTCGATCGCCAGTCTGATGTAAATTACTTTATTCGTCGGTGGTACAATTTTCTATATATGAACTGCACCCAGAAATCAACCTATTCAAATGGGCCATAATGAATTCAGTACCTCCTTGACACCTCCTCTTCGATCGCCAGTCTGAGGTACCCGTATAAAGCCCTGACCTCGCATCAGGCGCTCTTTTCTGACGCGTCGTTCTGCGATCCACGCTCAATTTGTTCCAGGAATAGACAGCAGCACCGCATTCCACAGACATTCGAACCTATAAACTGATGGGAGAAACACGATGGCGTGGCGAACAAAACGTGTTCCCTGGCAGTGAAATTCTTCACTCACTCGAAGCGAATACTCGCGTAGAATGGTCATGTTTACAACCGGTTTCAGTAACAGGTTGGAAGGTTTGAGAACTCTCGAGGCGAGGCCTCAGTATTCTCAATGAACTGCTGGCTGAGCTTTTCCCGCTCATTTCTCGGGTAAATCCGTTCATGGTTCCCTGTGCAGTGCGAGTTTGAACTCCGTGACGAAACGACCGGGTCGGGCCTTTTTTTTCTTCTTCTTTTTTTATTACTCTGTGTAGAAAGAAATTCCTTTTCATTTGCGAATTTTATTCCTGCTTATAACTGTGCAAAAAATGAAATTAGGGGGGCCTGACATTTCCGAACTTTACGCATCATCGATTTGCAGAGCGTTATTAATGACAATCAAGTACTTCTCCCTTGAGAGAGGGTAGATTTAATGTCAGGAAAGGCGCTGACTTTGTGGACTGCGAATTTTCTTTTTGTTAAGCTGTGCAAAAAAGTTAATTAAGGGTGCCTAATATTTACGAACTTGACGCCCCGAAAAAGTGATCCCATCGATTTGGCGGAGTAGATGCGTCTCCACTATTGAGACTAAGCAGGGACATTTATTTTATGAAAGACACTCATGTTGTGGACTGCGAATTGTCTTCTTGTTAAAGCGTGCAAAAATGAAATTGAGGGTCCCGAATATTTACGAACTCAACGCCCGAAAGTGATGAGTGATCCCATCGATTTTGCAGATTGTAAATAATGGTCTGTGAATAAATTCATCTCCTGTTGAGACCAAGTTGGTGAAATTAATTTCATAAATGCCACTAACTCTGCTGTGGACTTGCTCTCAACCGGTGGTGATTCACAATTTCCGCGATGTTCTTCTTCTTGTGTGAAGTGGGCAAGGATTTCATCATTTTCACGAAGCTTCCTGTATTTAAGAGAACTCGAGGAAATGTTCCTGCAGTGAGGGTTGTTTCCAAGATTTAGGAATAAGATAAATTGACTGCAAAGGTCCAATTTTAACCGTGACCTAATTGAAATGTTTTCGCAATATATTATCCCCATCGATTCTTGAACTTTTTGAGGAAATGGCGGAAAAAGTCTGGTTCATTTTTCCTATAGTTTTATTCGATGATAAATCCCGAGGACGTCTGAAGAAATTGTGTTGCACAAATCATCTCAAAATGAAAACCATTCTAAGTTTTGCGCAAAGAAAAAGCGCATTTTTTGTTGGTAATGTTCTTTCATTGAAATCCAACATGGCCAAGATCAGAAGAGCTAATACTGTAACACGAAAGTGTTAAGAGGAAAATCGAAGTCCGAAGGTGATGTCGGGAATAATTCCTTTTTTTCATCTCTGAAACTCATCTTTGACTGCCTTAATAAGTTTTTACAATTATAAAAATATGAACTGCCAAGTGATAAACAGGACTGTTACGTGTTTATTCAGCATGATCAAATTTTGAAGACGTTATAGCTCGAAGTTTACCTTATTGTGGTCAAATAAAATCGCTTGAAAATTAGGTCGGTGTTCTAGCGCAATAACTGACTTAATTAATGATCCAATCCTCATATTGTTCCCCTAGTGATCTGAAGAATGTACAGTTTCAGTTCGTCGTGCGACGGATTCTCAAAATTTCACTCCTTGCTCGAAGGGATTTTTTAAAATTTAATTTGACCTCCGCCTGATGTCGTGACCCCACCCCATGTCAAGTACAAGAAGAAAGCTCGTGTTTTACTCTGTATTGTGAGTGTCTTTTGTGGTTGAAGTTACTCTCCGTGTGTTGGGGAGACCAACTGATGAGCTCATGCGGGTGACAGACAGCTGGAAACTCAGTTGTCCCAGTTTTTTTCCAAGTGCATTGCTGATGTTGTTGCTCCCTTTATTGCCCTTGCGGCCTGCGCTAAAAACTCTCCGAGTGCCTGCCATTTTTTTGCACGATCCATCACAGCTGCTCAGGGCCCCTTTTTTCACGTGCTAAATCCGCAGTTGGCTAAGAAATAAAAAAATTGAGAGAGTGTTTCCTCTCCTGACGGTTCATCAGTGTAATGTATATATTCTTGATGAGTTGGTTCCTGTGGCTATACTACCTACTTTTTGAGATGCGGTGGTGAAGTATGAAGAGAAATACAGGCCAATTTTGCCTGGACGGATAATGCTTATGAAATGACCGCAAATTCGTTTTTGCGTGATTCTCTAGAAGGGAATAAACCAGGAATTGAGAAATATGAGTCCAAAAGAGGTTGAAGATTGCAAAATGTCGAAAAACATCGCAGTAATAGAAGAATATCCCGCTGTGTACTCAAAATTTAATAAAGATGATTGCATAAACAGATATTTCTCCTCATAGTTTCCATAAATGAACTGAATACCCTCAATCGTTTGTCCGTTTCGTATTTTTTTCTGAATGGAACGTAATTATTTTTCTGCAGGATTATACCATAAACGTTTTCTAAGAATACTGTCGACTTATTTAAGACTGTTGATGACATGGAAAAAATTGAAATGCTTCCCTGCATATATTAAACTTTATTTAGTTGTCGCTGGCGTTTTTGAAAAATAATTTCGGTATCGCTGACATTCTCGTAAGTTTCACTGTGCTCATTCCTGAATCCAAAATTGTTATGGGTTTCCGCTTCATTGTTCTCTGGGATTTTGGTTTCGATTCGGGAGAGGGCCATTGCGTGACTCAAATACCTGGTGAATGTTTTTTCTCTCTTTTCAATACAAACGATCTTGAACAGAAGAAGTTCGATACAAATAAGTCTGTAGAAATGAGGGCGTTGGGCGTTCTTTTGTCAAAATCCCGAGGCCGTTTCCAGTAATGCCACCATTTAGCACGGAGATAGTAAAAATCTTTTTGCTGTTTTTCTTGCCTCGTTCGATTTAATTCAGATTTTCGAAAAATTGATCATGACGTATGACGTGAGTGGTCCATAACGTATGTATTTTACACTACGGTATGTCTATTGTGAAGGAAATGGACTCAACAAGGGTAGATGTCGCTCGCTCATCACCAAGTCGATTGCCCTCGTAAACCTAGTTTCGTCAGCAGATGGCTGAATTTGGAAATTAACTTGATACAGGGTGGTATCTTTATCGAATATTTTGCAAATACACATTTTTTTCTTTCCTATTCGAAGCAGTTCTGACTGTAATGCGTTAGTTTTATTTTTGCAAGAAAGGAAGCCAGTAAAAACCCATTAAAGTGTGCAGTGAAATCTTTGATATCTGTACTAGAAAGTACGTCGAACATCTAAAGCAAAGTTCTCATGACTATTCGTGAAATTTAGAAAGTTAATTCTGTATTTTCATCCCACATCCCTCACTTTTCCCACGTTTTTTAAATCTTCAGCTTCACAATTCCGTCGATTTTCAGCATTGGTGGTCAATTTTTCAGTTTAAGATCAGCTTTTGATGAAATGTAAAACTTTTTGTTTATGAGCTTTTACAGGATATCAATTCAAATAGAATATTCGAAAAAAAGCTTTCGGGTTCTCTCCAAATGACCGATATAAACAGAGCGAGGCCGGAAAAGGCAATTCTACGACTATAAATTTCTAAATTTTATGCATATGAATTTCATTTTACGGGATCGTTTCGCCGCAATTTTGAATGCGAAAGAAACCGTCTCTTTCCAGAGAATCATCATCCTTGAAATTCTTTCAAGAGCCTTGGTAAAATATTAAAGATTTCCGAAACGCAATCAATTCCCTGGGGATGCTTTCAAATTGAGCCAACCCCATATAGAAACTAACCGATTCAATTTTTAAAGACCGAGTGGTCCAAGTTGATCATCAAGTCTGAACAATTTTTTATAAGTGAGTCGCAGTTTGAATTTCGATCGTATCCTTTAATGATACCAGATACGCCTACAGTGAAAGCTAACGAAGAAATTAGTGAAAGGGTTTTTTTTGCAAGAAGCACTTAAAATCAAGCGATTTTCTGCGAGGAAGTCTCGCTTTTCTTTAATGAACAGCGCTTCACTTGATTTCAAAAAATTGACGCATTTATTGTTGAAAGGAAATTTACTCGTATATCATCGCAGGCGCATTTTACAGTATATTCAGTGGGTGTAAAACTTTCAGAGAACTGTTCAACATTCAGCAATATTTTCCGATAGTTTTTTCCATGAGATCACCAAAAAAAAAACTACATACTGCTGCATGATGTTTCCATTTTGACTTTTTAAGAAAATGTAGTTTCGTATCGCAAAATTTGAAGTGCAGTTCAGTAAAGCATGTTCATGAAACCAGAATGTGATTTATTTTTCATTGTTTGCAAAGATTTTGGGTTTGTTATCAACCACATGAGATTTGTTGTAATGATCTTGGGTCATTTTGGGTGTGCTATGTGGAAAAGTGCTCTTTGTCAAGTTTCTCAATGCCAAAATCCATGTTTACAAATGAGACCCCTCTGAAAATGTCGACATAATTTAAAGCTATTGAATAGCCATCAACCAGTCTACAATAAAAATCATATTTAAGATCTAACTAACTATGAAAACTCTCCAAACTGTGGAGAACACCTCAGACACCTCGCCATGACAGTAGTATGTCCTACCAAGAGACCAGGAATTTTCTAAAAAAAAAAAAATGCTTGTGTCAATCAACAAAAATTCCAACTGATGTCCAAAAATAACAATAAGTTCAAGTTCAGCCGAGTATGTATGCATGAATATCTCTTCTGTGATATTTTTTTTTGGTCTCTGATGCGCGATTTGTACGCAGTGTCGCGCTGGGGGTACTGCGGCTTTCTTTGTGGGCCACATCCGCGGGGGGTTTCGGGGTATACGAAACATCAGGTCGTGCGAGGTCCTGGGACCAGAACCTGGCGGGGTTCTGCGGCGCGTGGTCGTCCCGCCCCAAGCGGGTTCCGCTCGCAGAATTTTCTGGCAATGCCGTAAGTCAGTTCTTCGTCGCGCAATGTGTTGAAATTTCCAAGAAGCAGAGCGCGAAGAAAAAGGTGGAAGAATCCGGATTTGCACGCTGATTTCTCGTTTGATTGCATAAAAACTCAGTGTCGCTATCAGCGAGAAAAAAAAATGGTTCAAAACCCTCGACGTAAGTTCTTCGATTATTCCGCGGTTCGTGTCTGGAGTGAACAGGAAGCATCTGTAGAATTTCATTTTTAAAAAAAGGGTCAAATTACTGCTCTGATCAGAATTCATATTCAGTTAGGAAGTTAAAATTGAGATAATTCAGGGAGGCCGTTCAATCACTGAAAGATTCGTCGACACTCGAATACTCATACGATTCTTCGTAAAAAAAAAGAATCAAGTGTGCGCCAAAGGTAACCTCATTTTTCAGTAATGGAATGCAAATTCAACTCGAGAATCCCGCACATTTCAATGAAGCGGAGGAAAACTTGGAACAGTGGCCAAGAAACGATCAAATATTCCTATGCGGAAATTGCATCCATCTTTCTGCACCCAAGTATTCATAAACAAAAAGACGTGGCGGAACGGAATCAATTTACATTTTATGGGAACGTCTGTCATGCTTCATTCGAACAGATTCAATCATTCAGTACTTCATTTTATCGAGAGAAGAAAGTGTTGTGATTTATTCGACTGCTCTTCACGAACACTTCGGAACCATAATCGTGATGGAATTTTGAACGACGTTGCCTCTGATCTCCTTCATTCTGCGAAATTTTCGCATTCGCGTTGGACTGGCATCGTAAATAATATCTCTGAAATATCTCGGTGGTGAAAAAAATAAATAAAATAAAACCAGAGGAGCAAAGTTTCGCGTTCTGACTTGTTAAGAAAAATGGAGAATATTTAATCTCAAAATCACGTGAAGAACCAAGATTTTCTCGACGGTTTCGAAAGTTCTGCTAAAATTTTGAAAAGAAACAAAGCAGGCTACTTTTTCTTCGACCTCGAATTGAGCAACTGTGTTATTGCACAGGCCTTCGTGTGTTTTTCTGCCAGCTGTCGAACGTCAACAATCCTCGTCGCCATTATTCCTGTTTCCGGTTTCCGATTCCTTCGGGAATCCCGTCCACCACAGAATCAATTAAACGCTTCACGTAGCTCTTGATTAATCCCGCTCAACTGATCTTGTTCCAGATTAAAAACAGAGAGAAAGAACTTAATCCTCTGCGATCGACTTGACAAGTGACGTGCCAAGTGTTTCGGAAGTGATACGATCGAGAAACAATTTCCTTCTCGGTGATGGATCGAGTCGTCGCTGGTCATTATCGCGATTAACTCTGGCTTAATTAGTGAGGAAATATTTAACGAGAAGAAGGTGCCAAGCCCACGTTCCACTTGACTACAGAAACTGGTGAGTTTCATTTCCCGTTATTTATTTTTTTTTGCAGACGGTAAAACGACGAAATCCAACTTGCACGAATATTTCGAGGTCAGGAAATTGATAACTCTCGCTGCTTAATTAAGATCCAGTCCTGAAGGGTCGGGGATATTGAAATTCATGGTGTCTTCGAAAATGAGACATAATCGAGACAAATGCTTCCGCGTTCATGAGGTGACGTGACTTTCCGAGGTCTGGGGTACCACTTGAGGGTACCAATTTGGGTTTATATCTGGGTGGGTTATGAGTGGGTTTTTCTTTTTCTTTTTTTTTGTACGCAGAGATTTATTAGGGGATTTGTACATGAAGCCAGTGTCCCTGTTGGCCCGTTATACCCCTTTTGATTAGCTGGGCCGACGACTCATGAGTGATTGATTGTGCAGGAGCGAGAGAGTGATTTCACATTTGTTGCTTCGCTGTTTGAGTCAATAGGAATGCATTGCGTTTCGCCCAAAAAAAATTACTTTCCAAAACTTCCATGGAAAGAAATAAAAGAATCAACTCACTCAAGCCGTTGTCATGATTTATGTAAATTGTCGGAAATTTGAAACTTTTATTTGCTCAATGAAAATTCGCGCTGCACAGCTGAAAATTATTAAATCTTTGGGTTTAATGTGCACTTGTATTGTGCATCATATGCATGGTTCAGTCCTGAACCTCGAGTGAGTTACGCAATGAAAGGTGGCATCAATCTTTCTTTGAAGTTATTTAGGGGCGACCAGCGGAAGGTTCTGATGTAATCCGCGTCTCAGAGGATTAAGGTAATCATCCGACTGACAGATTTAAGCGTCACAAATATACGAAAGAGCTTTTTGATTTTATGATTTCCTCAATCTCCTGAAACCTGATGAGTTTGGCGAAATTCAGTAATCAAAATTCAAAATCCAATCGTTCTATTTTAGATACTTTCCGCCATTTTTCGGAATCTGTCTTTTCACTCAATTCATGGAAGAAAAATAATTGTCCCTTTGAAGTAAGGACTCCCTTTAGACATAACTGCTTTTATTTGAAGCTCAGTGTTACTCTGTTTTCGGTCTTCCGGTTCAAGACCAAAAGCCAAATTCAGAGAGACACAGAAGGAAATAATGATATGCTTAGATACAAGTATGTTGCATGTCTCAATAGTCTGAAGGTTTGACATGAGACTGCGAATAATGCTTTCAGGCCACATCCATGATGCGAAAAAATGCAGTGTAAATTCACAAAACAAAAACGTGAGAATTTCAGTGGATGATTATTAGCAGCAGTTGGCCTGGAAAAGAAAATCATATTCCTCATGCAGTGATGGCCCTCGTTGATGAAAAAATGGATTAGGTCAAGAATGAAAGCATCAAAGAAGAGAAATCTGCATTTTCAAAGAAAGAGAAGAACATTCAACAACCATGAATATCAAATTCAGCAACAACAATAAAACCTTCATTAACATCTTGGCATATATAGTTTGTTCCTATGGATCCTTATAAAATCCCGAACAGTCGGTTAAATTCGAATAAGCATGTGAATCCACAGTGGTTCATGATGATATTCATAAAATTCATGATGAATACAAAAATTTCCTTGACTGTGATAAAATAAAATCATGTTACAAGACTCATAACTCAGCCATTGGGACACGAAAAAACTATGTTATAATGAAAATGTAATCAGCATTGTGGACTTTTGGCAGGGACCAGAAAAAATAATTGTAAGGAGGGTTTTTTTTTAACAAGATTCTATACCACCGTATATTTTTTTACGACCTTGAGGAATCACACCTGGATGTTGAGACGCAAATTCGATGAAAATTAATTTGTTTAAAATTATATAACTTTTTAAACTGTCTTTTGTATCAGCCATACCAACTTCTTGCTATTATTTCTTCATACGCGGATAAATACAGAAAAAAAAAATGAAATGAGTAGCGTGTACTGTATATTGGCAGCATTTTAATTCCAAGAAAAAATTTAATTTATTCGTATGAATTTATTCGCTCCAAAATATTGCAAAAAAAAGAAAAATTAAGAAGGAAATAGCCAGCTGAAAAGTGAAACACGGCAAGTGGAGTTAGTGAAGGTGAGTGCTGAGAGGGGCCGGGGTTTTTGGCACCAGACCGGCCCCCCACTTGACACCGGAATGAATTCCGCATTGATGGGGGGGGGGGGGGGGTTGCAAAATTCAGATAAGGATTTTTCTTTTTCCTCTTTTTTTTCAACTCATCTCGCTTCTTGGAATGCCACTCGAGCTGACGAATGCAAAAGTCGATCACTTCAAATCGACATTCTGAAAATTGTCCTCTATTCAAATGGATTCGTTTCTTGTGAACTCACTTGAGAAAAATGAGAATTTTTAAAGGAAACATAAAAAGTGAGTTGAGAGAGGCAGAGAGAGGAAAGAAAAACGACAACCTCCCAATGAAACTTGTAATTTGACGTGTATCATTTCTTTTTTTGTGGGGACCAAAATTCAAACGAAAGATTTTATTTCCTCTTTTTCTGTTTCGCTTGTTCTACTCATCACTCTTTTTAAAATGTCACTTCCAGCTGACCGAAACAAAAGCTTATTACCTCAAATCGTCAGTCCGAAAAAAAAATTAATTTGAATTTTTGACTTATAAAGAATTTAATTCTCAAAATCGAGTTTTCAATTTCGAATACGAAGTCGAAGCCCATATTAGTTTATCGTCATGGGTTTTCTTTGAATCGAATAAAAATTTTTTTACTTCACATGACGCTAATTCCATTGTTTCTCAAATAAATATTTTCGTTTCAATGGGAGTTGCAGACATTTTTTTAGGTGCTCATTATAAGGATTCTTATTTTATTCAGCTAGGTATGGTGAAGCTGCAAAAATAGCTGATCGTTGAAAAAAAAAAAGGTGTGCGAAACACGGTTTAGCCATATTTCTGTGATCATGCGCTCATTTTCCCCCGGGATTTACTGGGGATTAAATAACGAATGCCCAACTTTCTCTAGTATTAATTCATTAAGGAACATGATAATGAATCTGCAAACGAGAACGAATCGTATTTTTGAGCCTACTCAAATTCCGACGCGGAATCGGAATTTATTTCGAAATTAACTTCGTTACAACCTGTTTAATTCCTTCCAGAGCGTTCGATGCAAATGATCTTGAATAACAAGCATGCGTTTTATCAAACCTCAGATGTGAATATCAATGGGAACATTCACTTGACTCGTGTTGCAATTGTACAAGAGTGAAAGGCTCTTGATGCCGGCGTTCGGACTTCGGATAATGAAGGTAAATCCAGCGCTTTTTAAAATCTATGGAAGGATTGCCGCATTTACATAAGGTATGCTGGGGATTTTAATGCTGGCTCGCTTCCGCTTTTAGTATTGCGAGGTACATCTTCCCGATTCTACAATCACTTGAAGTACTTGCCGAGGGTAATCAGCGTGTTGCGAAAACTGAAGCTTGCAAAATCGCCGATTTTAAATTGCGACCTTGGCTGGACAAGAAGGCCAGAAACCCAAAATTACAGCGTAGAAGCGATTATAAGATGCAATAAATTCTGAGGAAATACCCTCGATTTTTTTCAGCCCACCAAAGGGGGAAAAAACCAATTTCCTGAATATTCTAGACACATTCACTAAATATTGTACCGACATTGTTTTCTGAAAAGCGCAGAGAAAAACGAAAGGATTTTTTTGAGCGCAAAGATATTCTGCAACAATATTCCTTTCATTTTCGATCTCTTCGTGAAAACAATGATTTTACGTGAATTGGAATTTTCCCAACATGCGAGATTATGACCGACATCTCACTTGAAAGTTGAAACAGGGCCAGACGCTTCTCGATATTTTCAATTATATTTGTAAAGTTTGCCTCTGTAGTCATCAAAATGAAGGACTTTTTAAATAATTTCTTTTCTATCAAGCTCAAATCTTATGACTAATTATATCGCGTAAAGAATAAACTCATTTCGTTAAGCTAACCCTTCAAACCATGTACAATTTTTACTATGCCTTATTTTCGAAAAAGATTAAAAACACCATTTATTTTTAAAATTATCTCGGATAATTTTTTCCATTCGCGATTATTCCGTTCTGTGCATTTATCGCAGAACTACAGATTTTATGTCGGAGTAATTTTTAGCATTGAAAATATGTTCCAAGAGTTACTGAGACATTAATCATTTGAATGGACGCACATTTTCGACCAGGTGAATATTGCTATTCTGAAACGAGTACAAAATCGTATTAATCTAAACTGAAAATTGAGTTCGCGTGAATATTGCATGGTTGAATATTTTTTCCCCGAAGGGATATTCTTTAAATGTTTGAAGCGTTTGTAGGTTGATGAAGGCGAGTGGTATATTTTTTATGTCTGCTTTTATAACCAGGCCTTGACTCGAGAGGCAAAAGGAATTAGGAATAGACTTTATTAAGATGACGGGAGAGGTGTGAGTGAATTAGCATATATTTTCGTGCCCCTGGCGGATTACCCGAGGTTCATTAAGAAGCGGTGGGTTTAGTTGCCTTTCCCCGGGGCGGATGCGGATTCCCCCTCTCTCCTCTACACTCGTTCTTAATTAGAGTCGACGTGATGAGTCGACAAGGGATTTTCGAGGCCTTTCGTGCCCAGTCGGGTTCTCACCGGGTTCCGCGGGATTCGTCGCCGACTTGACGAGGGGAAGTGACGGAGACAGTCGGGCTTGTTTGCTCGACCCTGTCCCAGTTTTCGAGAACCCGGGATTTTGCACACCCGTGTTTTGGCTAATCCTCTGAAAAGCAGTGAGAGAGACAATTTGCCATCTTTTTCACCTGTCGTCTGTGGAGGAAAGCTCCTGTCGTGGGATTTGCGACTGCTTCTGCTGCTTTANGGGGGGGGGGGGGGGGGGGGGGGGGGGGGGGGGGTTGCAAAATTCAGATAAGGATTTTTCTTTTTCCTCTTTTTTTTCAACTCATCTCGCTTCTTGGAATGCCACTCGAGCTGACGAATGCAAAAGTCGATCACTTCAAATCGACATTCTGAAAATTGTCCTCTATTCAAATGGATTCGTTTCTTGTGAACTCACTTGAGAAAAATGAGAATTTTTAAAGGAAACATAAAAAGTGAGTTGAGAGAGGCAGAGAGAGGAAAGAAAAACGACAACCTCCCAATGAAACTTGTAATTTGACGTGTATCATTTCTTTTTTTGTGGGGACCAAAATTCAAACGAAAGATTTTATTTCCTCTTTTTCTGTTTCGCTTGTTCTACTCATCACTCTTTTTAAAATGTCACTTCCAGCTGACCGAAACAAAAGCTTATTACCTCAAATCGTCAGTCCGAAAAAAAAATTAATTTGAATTTTTGACTTATAAAGAATTTAATTCTCAAAATCGAGTTTTCAATTTCGAATACGAAGTCGAAGCCCATATTAGTTTATCGTCATGGGTTTTCTTTGAATCGAATAAAAATTTTTTTACTTCACATGACGCTAATTCCATTGTTTCTCAAATAAATATTTTCGTTTCAATGGGAGTTGCAGACATTTTTTTAGGTGCTCATTATAAGGATTCTTATTTTATTCAGCTAGGTATGGTGAAGCTGCAAAAATAGCTGATCGTTGAAAAAAAAAAAGGTGTGCGAAACACGGTTTAGCCATATTTCTGTGATCATGCGCTCATTTTCCCCCGGGATTTACTGGGGATTAAATAACGAATGCCCAACTTTCTCTAGTATTAATTCATTAAGGAACATGATAATGAATCTGCAAACGAGAACGAATCGTATTTTTGAGCCTACTCAAATTCCGACGCGGAATCGGAATTTATTTCGAAATTAACTTCGTTACAACCTGTTTAATTCCTTCCAGAGCGTTCGATGCAAATGATCTTGAATAACAAGCATGCGTTTTATCAAACCTCAGATGTGAATATCAATGGGAACATTCACTTGACTCGTGTTGCAATTGTAGAAGAGTGAAAGGCTCTTGATGCCGGCGTTCGGACTTCGGATAATGAAGGTAAATCCAGCGCTTTTTAAAATCTATGGAAGGATTGCCGCATTTACATAAGGTATGCTGGGGATTTTAATGCTGGCTCGCTTCCGCTTTTAGTATTGCGAGGTACATCTTCCCGATTCTACAATCACTTGAAGTACTTGCCGAGGGTAATCAGCGTGTTGCGAAAACTGAAGCTTGCAAAATCGCCGATTTTAAATTGCGACCTTGGCTGGACAAGAAGGCCAGAAACCCAAAATTACAGCGTAGAAGCGATTATAAGATGCAATAAATTCTGTGGAAATACCCTCGATTTTTTTCAGCCCACCAAAGGGGAAAAAACCAATTTCCTGAATATTCTAGACACATTCACAAAATATTGTATACCGACATTGTTTTCTGAAAAGCGCAGAGAAAAACGATAGGATTTTTTTTGAGCGCAAAGATATTCTGCAACAATATTCATTTCAGTTTCGATCTCTTCGTGGAAACAATGATTTTACGTACTGTAGTTGGAATTCCCCCAACATGCGAGATTATGACCGACATATTTCCAATTATATTTGTAAAGTTTGCATCTGTAGTCATCAAAATGAAGGAATTTTTAAACAAATTTTTCGTATCAAGCTCAAATCTCATGACCAAATATAGCGTCAAGAATAAACTCATTTCGTCAAGATAACCCTTCAAACCATGTACAATTTTTACTATGCCTTATTTTCGAAAAAGATTAAAAACACCATTTATTTTTAAAATTATCTCGGATAATTTTTTCCATTCGCGATTATTCCGTTCTGTGCATTTATTAAGTATGAATAAAAATGAGAGAGTGGCGAGTTTACACCATGAAGGTTGTGTTTAGATTTGTTTTTAATTTCATTGAAATTTCGGATAGGATGGATAACCTTCACTGGGTTTTTCTCAGTGCATTCTCTAAGCAACAATATTTGCACAACCATGGAAAATTTTAACGTCTTTTCAACAAACACGATGTAAATTCTGTTCAAGGTTTAATCTCACAATTCCATGCTCAAAAATAATTACAGTACATAGCTACTCGAGGGATTTCATTGAGAATTCAATTCTTTGCATATGTACATCATACTTTATAACGAGGGAACGTTTCCGGTCCAGAAGAATGCGATGACTTTAATTTTGCTTTCACATCAGCAGTCGCCTGCCAATTGGAACCCCATATTACGTGGAAACATCGAACCTAAATGCACAAATAAATGTTCAGCAGTTGTCTCTTCAAGACTGTCTGAGATCTGAGAAAGGACTGGATCATTGACCACTGCCAAGTCCCCTTTTGTGGTCTTCAATGGGATCCAGCACCACGACGACACCCACAAAAAAATTAAAAAAATAAAATAAACGTAAGACAAGCGTGATGTAATTCCTACTACTGCTGCTACTAACTACTGTAGTTCCTTTTCTTCACCCTATGATGTGCCCCCCCCCCCCCTCTTCCCCTGGGGAATCGCATTCTCCGCAGATTGTCTTTGCCCCGGGTTCTCCTTGGAACGAAGCAAGGACGAGACAACTGCCAGCATCTGGTGTTGCGTGTGTCTTGGGCTAACGGGATCCCTGGGGCCAGTGGAATTGGAGCTTTTCGGAATGAGACTGGAAAGAAAAGGAGTTGCAGAGGCGATTTTCTTGGCGATGAGGAAGACGAAAGGAACAGTTGGTGTTCGGTGGGCTGGAAACGACGCGCGGGAAAAAGTCGGAAATCCGATCCCT